>QODF01000096.1:1542555-1593277 GCA_024372805.1 Oostethus manadensis
ATATGTATGTGTGTGTATATATATGTGTGTATGTGTATATGTGTATATATATGTGTGTGTGTATATATGTATATGTGTGTGTGTGTGTATATGTATGTGTATATATATATGTATGTGTATATATATATGTGTGTGTATATATATATGTGTGTGTATATATGTATTTGTGTATATATATATATGTGTGTGTGTGTGTATATATGTATGTGTGTGTATATATGTATGTGTATATATATATGTGTGTGTATATATATATGTGTGTGTATATATGTATTTGTGTATATATATATATGTGTGTGTGTGTGTATATATGTATGTGTGTGTATATATGTATGTGTATGTATATATGTATGTGTATATATATATGTGTGTGTATATATGTATTTGTGTATATATATATATGTGTGTGTGTTTGTATATATGTATGTGTGTATGTATGTGTATATATGTGTGTGTGTGTATATATGTCTGTGTGTGTGCGTATATGTGTGTATGTATATGTATGTACAGTATATATGTGTATATATATATATATATATATATGTATATATAATAGTGCACTTTTTGAGCATGTACTGTAGATGTACAGTAAAGGCTGCCACTTCCCTTTGCTTAATGAGACCCACTTCCTGTCACCCACCCGGGACCCAGGTGGGGACCGGTGCGGGTCACCTCTCATGGTGCTGGAGGCTAATTGGCTGCTTGAAACGAAGCGCTACGCTCATATTTAGCCGCTCGGTGGATGAAGAAGAGAGAATCTGCTTGCTGGTGTCGTTCTCATCCGGAACATCTATCTGGGTTAGACGAGCACCCGTGGCGCCGAAAAGGCCGCGGCGCTAAGCCGGTTGGTGGTTTGGATGATTCGGATGAGGAACCAGTGGCTGCGATGGGATGGAGGTGACAGGAACTTCATGTGGTGTCGTCAGGGTGACCAAATGTCCCGTTTTCACGTCACATTCTGTCCTGGCCTGCCTTTTGGAAGTCCTGGTTGTCGGTTTTACTAATCTAAATATAGCCCTAATTAGCAGGAACGCAAGTGAGACCAGGATCTTAGCTTTTGAGTTCAACATCAGACTGACTCGTGTAAAGTTCTGTGAAAGTGGTTTAGGTTTTTAGGTCCAAACACTGCAGTTTTGCGCTATTAAGATTTTCGTTTTTGCGTACTTAGCAGAGGTCTAAAGTGTTTGGCGATTGCGCAATCAGCCCCCAACGTGCTGAGGATGAAACCTTTGTGCTTTTTGTGCTAAAAAAGATCGTTTGTGCTATGCTTTTTAGTTCTTAAGCATATTAAAAATTGCACACAAAAGCGCAAACAATTGTGTAGTCTGGAGAAAACGGGGGGCTGGGTGACCTTTTGACCTTGAATCATCTTTATTGCCTCAAAAGCGTAAACAGCACAAACGGCCATGATTGAGCACAAACGACTCTGTGGCCTTTTTCCCGGAGTTTTGCGTCGGGGGCGGGGCCAGCGGTTTTTGACGTATGTTTTTTTTCCTTCTGGGTTCTTGGCATGGACTTATTTGTACTCGGTCTAGCTGGGGTGGGGGGGTCACGCAGGCCATGAATGCGTCGGCCTCCTTTTGCAAAAACCCCAAACGCCTGACTTGCTCCATTTTTGCCTCAGAATCGGGTCGCGCTGCCCTGTCCTACTTTTTACTTCACTTGTAACGCGGCTGCACAACAAGCCTTCCCGCCGCCGCCCGCCTGTGGAAGAAGATCGGGCCGAGCTGGCTTAGCCGTTCAGGACGCACAAAGAACTGATGAAGTGATGAATAGTTGCTGAGCGGACATCCTGAAGTAAAGCTACGGCAAGAAAACATTCAAAGTTCTGCAGCGACGTGACCCGTTCACAAATCAAAGTTCCAAACAGTCGAGTGGGCGACTAACTGTGGGCGGCTTTCTGGTCTGGCTGCTGTATCACCCGCTTAAGAGTCGCGGTCCGGGAGCGCGAATCCGGTATCTCAAAGCAAAAACGTTCCATGCGGCTAAGAACGGGACAAGCACTCCAGCCAGGGAGCGGGTTTTTCACGTCGTGTTTTTGCACACATTCTGGTGGTTATTTTTAGTCTCACCGGTAAATAATGCCGGGAAGGAGCAAAGCAATGCATGATGGGAAGCCTGCTGTCTGAATGCGAAAGTACCGGACGAGACAGAAGCGGGCCAGATAGGGCAGGGTTCTCAATTAGGTTTTGTCATTCTCCCATCACTGCGGCCGCTGCGGCGCCGTCCATCCTGACCTTGTTTGCATCCTTGCCTGCCCTCATTTGTCAGTCAAATGCTTCTCACAAGTCGGCCTGTCACTCAAACCCAAAGAAGAGCGCATGCACCTCGTTCTCCTTCCTAAATCAACCATTCGCTGGGGTTTGAAGTAACTCAGTAAAAGTTGCTTCTCCTTTGGAAAGCAGGTTAACTTGATGAAAAGATACCAATACTTCAGTCACCATCTGGTATTATGTGAAAATTCACACATTCTGGGGGTGCCATCCCATAATCCCCCAGTCAAAGCGACTGTGCATGACAAGCAAACACTGGAGGAGCTGTCGAGTGGTTGATCCTGGGATGCAGAGACGAGTACGCAGGGTGCAAAAATAGCCTAGAAAAGTAGCCTAACATGTGCTCTCCCTCTGATGTGCTCATTGCTGATCCTGTCCATCCTGGTCACACCCAAATAGTATATACACGTGTCATGTCCCTCATATAGAGCGTTGTGTCAGGAAGGGCGTCCGTCGTGAAACTTTGGCCAAATCAAAACATGCGACTCAAATAGGAGAAAGTGATTCGCTGCGGCGACCCCTGATGGGATAAGCCGAAAAGAAAAGTAGTCTCCGTGGGCAGGAAACAACAAAAAGTGAACGTACGCGGGTAGTCTTGGCAGACGCCAACGGGACGGAGCACATCAAGGTGGCCGCACTGGCAAAGTGGACCAGGATCACTAGGGTGAAACCGGGCCCATCTGTGCCCATTTCCATTGGGGTAAAGCAGCTGAAGCTTACCACCTGCAGGAAATGCAGCCTTTCAAAATAAGTGCAGGACAGGAAATATCACTTCACAAATCAGGCTCCGGGATCACGTAGACCGTCAGCTCCTCGACTAAGACAGGATGGGCCGGCAGATCTGGGTAGCATGACGACCGCTGCTCGTTACAGCGCTTCCTGAGTCACGTGATGTGTTTTGGGTCACGTCGTGCTCGGCCGTACGGCGTTCATCCGCCGGGAAGAGACTAGATCCAGGGTGACTTTTATTTCAAGTCTGCAACGTGGGCAGCAGCTTTTCTCCAGGGCCTCGCCGCACCAAGGACGTGATCGGACCTCCAAAAGGCCTCGGCTTTGCTCCTCTCGCTCTGCAGCCTTTTTGTGCCTGCGTGGGTCGTCGGCACGCTAAACGTGTGGGTGGCGACAACAGACCGATGCGAAATCACGCGGGAGGACTTTTCTCAGCGTTAGTCCCCTTAATCGTGTGCAGGAATCCCTCGCCGCTTCACATTTTGTGCCTTCAAAACTATATGGATGAATAAATGGTGGTGTGGCTGGAGATGGCGAGTCCAGCGTGTCTGTTTTCCTCCAAACAGGCAGCAAGAGGGTTCGCTCTGATTGGAATTTGTTAACGGTGCTGTATGTGGCCTACCAGCAGTCAAAAAGTGTTCATGTTGAAGCTAATTTCACCTTTTTGCCTACATTAAGCGTATCCACACATGAAAGAAGTTCTCTCTTTTTATGTCTACTATATTGGGTCATGTGAAGGTGACAATAGGGGTGTTATTTCTTGTCTGGAGGGCTCTAATTATGTTGAAAATGATCAAAGACAGCTTGTATTTGGTAGGTGGACCTTTGGGCGGATTCAACCGCAAAGTTTTTTTTTCTCCACGGACACTTTGAGGGCCAATATTGCTGGAAAAAAGAGTTAATAATAATAATAATAATAATAATAATAATAATAATAATAATATGTTGTCCTTCACGCTGACTGAGATCCGAACCCCAATAACCTGCGTCATCCAGCCGCTTAAAAAAAATCAACTCCACTTTTTTTTTTCTTGTCTGAATGCAACTTTTTTCTTGTGACATTTCACTTTCTTGTAAAAATTACTGAAGATATTTTGTTTTTTGTAGTTTACTTGTTCAATTATATTTCCAGAATGTGCCAATGAAAAAACAACACTTGGTTTGCAAAGTGTTGTTGATGTATTCGGTACGTATATGCAGTATTTGCTGTGTACAGGAGTGTTCCAAATAATAGCGTCCAACGTGACTAACCAGATGAAGTTCTGTTATTGGTATATTTGTATTGCTACATGGCAAACAAGTTACCAGTAGGTGCAGTAGATTCTCCGAAAAGATAAGCCAGCATTCATGACATGCACGCTCTTAAGGCTGTGCAATTGGCCAATACCTCAAAAGGGGTGTGTCTAAAAAAATAGCAGTGTCTGCCATTGTCTTTACAAACTCCAAACTATTTTTAGTTTGTAGGATTTGTCAATCCTGTGAAGGACTAAAGTAATATTTAGTTTTTTAGAAGTGCTTCACATCTGCGTGGCATGGACACTACCAACTCAGCTGTTCTTCCACTCCAACATTCTTTAACAACATTCCACAACTCATCAACATTTCTTGCTTCTCCAGTAGTTTGAATGTGCTGTCAGTCAGCGGGGCGGGTCGGGACTTTATGTCGCTTTATGTTGATGAGCAGGAGGGACACGGAGAGGAACCATCTGGTGCTCGTTAAAAATGTTTGCAAGGAAATGGGTTAGCACTGGACTCGGCAATCCTTAATTCCGACTTGTGGTCAAGGATGTCTCTGTGGGCTTGTGGTACCACCAATGCCTTGGTAGATACGGACCGTGTCAGAATGAAAGGTAACGGTTAGCATTTGACTTCAGCTTCCATCTGACCCCCTTCCAATAATGTGGATCTGGTCCCACTCATCCCCATCAGTCTTCTTTTGTGCATCACCACCAGCATGCCCATTTCCCAGCCCAGGTAGCAACTGGAACTGCTCGACCAGACGTTATAAGCTCTTTATTCCTGATTTGCTGTTGCTTCTGGGTGGATGGATGATAGATGAATGAATAGGTGGGATGATGGATGGATGGATGAATAAGCAGGTGGATGGATGATGGATGGATGGATAGGTGGGTGGATGATGGATGTATGGATGGATGGATGAATAGGTGGGTGGATGGATGGATAGGTGGGTGGATAGGTGGGTGGATGATGGATGGATGGATGAATAACCGGGTGGATGGATGATGGATGGATGGATAGGTGGGTGGATGGATGAAGAATGTATGTATGGATGGGTGGATGGATAGGTGGGTGGATGTATGGATGGATGGATGAATAGGTGGATGGATGGATGGATGGATAGGTGGATGGATGAATAGGTGGGTGGATGGATAGGTGGGTGGATGGATGATGGATGGATGGATAGGTGGGTGGATGGATGATGGATGGATGGGTGGATGGATAGGTGGATGGATGGAAAGGTGGGTGGATGGATGATGGATGGATGGATGGATGAATAGGCGGGTGGATGGATGATGGATGGGTGGATGGATGGATAGGCGGGTGGATGGATGGATGAATAGGCGGGTGGATGGATGCTGAATGAATGGATGGGTGGGTGGATGGATGGATGGATCACCATCCTGCAATAAATGGAGTCGTTGCCACCTGAGCCGAAGCTTCTCACTGGGAACCCGTGGGTTCCTGTGCTGGCACACCTCTTCTCATTTTCATTCCGGGACCAGCGCATCATCATGCTGACTCCTCTTGGGCAAACGTGATGATGAACAAAGCCCAAAAACGAAAAGCCCAAAGCATCGTGACATACTTTGTCATACTGTGGTATGGGCCTAGCTCTGTATCTAATAATTCATAACCAATAATCATCTATACTGTATGTAGTTTCCCCTCAGCAGTCACTCACAGGGCACAACCAGAGTTCCCCAAGAAAACAAAAGCTCAGGGAGAACAGGAAACAGTGGTGCCAGTTTGATACCAGTGGGAATCAAACGATACTGTAACCCATGTCACAAACAATTAGTCAGCTGACAAGAAAGTCCCCTTTTGATTGGCTGTTGCTGCTTCAGGGCAAAGAAGCCCCGCCCTGGCGTGACAGCAAGCAAAGCTGCACTTTTGAACATTTTTATGAAATTCGTAGCATTACTCAGCGGGAAGATGCACACACAAACTGTGCCATTGCTAATGTACAGTAGCTGCAGCGGCAAGGGCCCGCGTTCCTGCTTCTGAGGGCCCGGGGCAGATTACACTGACATGGCAACACACCGAAGCTGCAATCTGGTTGGACAAAAACAAATCAAACATTGGTGTACTGGAACCAGTGCAGCTAGAATGGCTGTTTCCATCCGTTCTCGACTTCAGCCACGGTCGTCACGTTGACAGCTCGGAGATCATAACACAAATTTTAGCTTGCAGTTTACAGCAAACATGAGCGGTTGGGACACCGGTATGCCAAGGGACAGCCTCAAATGACTGCTGCAGGACGTCGTCCATAACCATTCCAATCGCGGCGACAGTACATGCGAATAGCTTTCTGCCAGGGCTTCCAAGATGGATTTTCTTTCTCCATTTCGGCTCCATATTTGTTCCCGCCTGTGTCCGCACAGTCACCAGCGCCACCTCGAACTACGGTGTGGGCCGAGGGTCAACCAGGACGTGTGTATGTTGTTTGCACATGGAGAAATGCTGCTGCTGACGTGTCGTTAGTGCGTGTGAGGTATTGCGTTTTTCAGCAGCACATGCGTCGGTGCTTGTGAAAATGGCGGCCAGTGAACATGAAGCTCTGTGTGGAAGGTCTCATTTCCTTCATGCAAAGGAAGGCTGCAAGCTGCGGTGCAGGAAATGCGATGGGGGCGGTCACAGAGCTGTGCGGAAAATGCGGGCGTGTGGATTGATGGGGGTTTGTTTAGGTGGGCTTCCTTGCTCTTAGAGATGTTCCGCCTGAGGGCTTCCCTATAAAGGTAAGCCTCACAAACAAGCTGGAGGGAAGCTTGATGGAAAAAACTAATGAGCTTCATGGAAGTGGAGAACTCATTTCACAGTCCATCTTCTCAGCACACGCACGTAGAACTTCACTTTTTTTCCCCCCAAAATGAAAAATGAGGCTCGCTGTGGGCTCAGACAGAATCCAAACACCTTGTTCCTCGGTACCGGCGTGCTTCTGGTACGTGCTCACGCATAGAAGATCAGCGCCTTCCTTGATTTCATCCACTTTGGTCACACGCTTACTGCACGCTTTCCTTCCTACGACGTCAGCCCAACAAAGCATTTGGGTTTGTCGTCAACAGGACCGACATGCAAAAGATCAAATGAGGTCGCCTACAAGTGTCTGACGCTTTCATTGGCTGGACGTTCTCAGCACACATCACATGACTCCTTTCCAGGAAGTCCCGAGGGAGGGGTGAATGCAAAAGGAGGTTTTTGTGTACTTTGTGGTTAGTTGTGTACTCACTGAGCACACAATGAAACTCACAATGACGTTTGTGTGCTGCCTGGTGCTGCTAAGTACTAAAAATATAAGTAAAAAGAAAGAAAAAAAAAAAAAAACAAAATAGCTTTTTGTCTTTTTGTACCAGCAAGTAGCAAAACTAAACGCAGGACACGTTTGAGTCTCACACAATCCTAGCCTGGAGAACTTGTCAGAGGAACCCAAAATATTGCAACCAGGAGACAACCTACCCTCGGGCAAGGCACTGAAACTGGCATGTATGGATGTAGCGTGTTCCCAAAATGAAGCATTTCATAAAAGTTTCTTCTTCTTCTTCCCCGGTAAAGGGGCACCGGGTCCTCACTCCGATGCCACACTGGCAACGAAGCACACTCGTGGTGGCCCAATACCATCTCTGCATCTGCTGAGGGAACCCGTCTGGAAAATGAGCAAAAAGAACCCGCTAGGCACTCAAATGTTAGATTCTGTATTACTCAGAAGGCTCAGCGTTGTAGACCGGAAGCCGAAGAGGTTATGAGCGCAAGTACGAGAGTTAAGGAACCAGACTTTTTACTATACTTTGAGAGTTACGTCAGTAGACTTTGGAACCCGAACGGGGTATTCCGTCGCCTGAGCCGCGAGTCAGTACCACCGTTGTGTCGCTAATACTCGGAACCGGAAGAGGGTAGAGCTAAGAGTCGGTGCCAGGCCTGCGCCGTGATAAAGAGCTGAGATGTCGTCCCGGTTTGTCTACACAGGAAACATTTTGTTTGGATGAGATTGGCGGGAAACGGGATCCAAACGGGAGTTCTTTGTTGGTGTTTGCTGCTCACGGGTCTGCAGCCAAATCTCTTCCCCAAATGATCCCTCGTCAAGGGAAGAAAGTCTTTGGGAAGCGGACGAATCTGATCCGTGCATCCGCGCTCGGCTTGTTGGTCTGAAACAGAATCCTTCCAAAGAAGAAGGTGTGTGTGTGTGCTTGTTATTGTGGACCATCCCTCTCCCAAACAGGATGTTTTGGTCCTGCTGAGCATACCTGCAGCACATGCTCAGACCTGCCTGAAGATCACCAACAAACACCTGAGTCCAGACGGGGTGACCCCACGCCCCGCTTTACCAGGACAGCCCGAGCCATGGTTTTGGGGTGGTTCGATTAGCTCGTGGCGTGTGCGTAACATCATATGTAAGAATATGGTTATGGAATATGGAATATGGTTCGCTCAGCAAGTCTTTGTTACTCTCAAAAAGTACTCTCAAAACCGTTTGATCGTGTAGAAAACTGCAGAATGCAAGTCTTGTGCGTTGCAAATACATCACGTGGAATTGTACCCTCTGCGGGGGTCCCTGGTTGCCATATTTAGCAAACAATGACGTCACGTAAGCGAAGTCAATGACGTGCGAGTGCACCCCCCGATCCAGCCGGCCAGGTAGGTGCAGCCAATGGGAGCGCGGAGTGGGCGTGTCCAACACGAAAGGGGCGGTGCGCGCCGGCTCGTAAACACACACACCTTCACGCGCACATGAAGTTGCCAGTAGGCGACTGATTGAAGCAGAGCCGTGGGTGTGCGTGTGCGTGTGCCTGCGCGCGCGCGTGTGCGTGTGCCTGCGCGCGCGGAGGATCGGCTCGTGGGGCCGAGACAGGTGATCTCTCACTCGGACGCGTTTCCGACGCCGGAGTCCCTCTCAGCCGCCGAGATGGAGAACGCGCACACCAGGCCGGCGAGCGAAGTTCTGGACTTCTTCGGCGTGAACGAGAACACCGGGCTGACTCCGGAACAAGTCAAAGGGCAGTTGGACAAGTACGGACCGAACGGTGAGTCCTTCTTTTCAAGAACCTTCCCCCTGCATTCCCGCCACACAAGGTCCGAACCAAACCGCCGCCGGGTTCGCCGTGTTCGGGCCGGGTGTGTTTTGAAGTCCATGTAATGCTCGAAAGCTAACAGCTAGCGTGTTCTTGTGTGGGTCGTCGGTTGATGAGGTCCAATGTCGGGTTAGAAACGCACAAACGTTCCCGCCTGGCGTGCCGGCACCCGGAAGTCTTCCACGCGAATGGGAGATGAGGCGGCCCAGATCCTGATCGACCTGTTTTCGCTCCAAACACGACTTTCTCCAAAATAGGCTGATACTTTGCTACTCAAGTACCGAGGTCGAAATCAGGCCCGGACAGCAATACATGCAAATAATCACCCAAATAATCAATACAATAATCACCCAAATGATCAATACAATAATCACCCAAATGATCAATACAATAATCAAAAGAATCACCCAAATAGTCATTCAGATAATCAATAAAATAATCATAAAAATAATCATCCAGATAATCACCCAAATAATCAATACAATAATCACCCAAATAACCAATACAATAATCACCCAAATGATCAATACAATAATCACCCAAATAATCAATACAATAATCACCCAAATGATCAATAACATAATCAGCCAAATAATCAATAAAAGAGTCAGGAAAATAATCAATAAAAGAATCACCCAAATAATCAATAAAATAATTAATTTAAAAATGAATAAAATAATCATGAAAAGAATCACCCAAATAACCAATAAAATAATCATGAAAATAATCAATAAAAGAATCATGAAAATAATCATGAAAATAATCAAGAGTCACCCAAATAATTCATATCATGAAAATAATCAATAAAATAATCATGAAAATAATCATGAAAATAATCATGAAAATAATCAAAAGAGTCACCCAAATAATTAATATCATGAAAATAATCAATAAAATAATCATGAAAATAATCAAAAGAGTCACCCAAATAATTAATATCATGAAAATAATCAATAAAATAATCATGAAAATAATCATGAAAATAATCAAGAGTCACCCAAATAATTAATATCATGAAAATAATCAATAAAATAATCATGAAAATAATCATGAAAATAATCATGAAAATAATCAAAAGAGTCACCCAAATAATTAATATCATGAAAATAATCAATAAAATAATCATGAAAATAATCATGAAAATAATCATGAAAATAATCAAGAAAATAATCATGAAAATAATCATGAAAAAAATCAAAAGAATCACCCAAATAGTCATTCAGATAATCAATAAAATAATCATAAAAATAATCATCCAGATAATCACCCAAATAATCAATAAAATAATCACCCAAAAAAACATGAAAATTCATCCAAAATACATCAATCAATGAAGATGACTGATGATAATGTTTGGTGTCGTGTTTAAAATGTTTTGAGAACATGCCCCCCCCCAGGGGCATAGAAAGGTTTTTGCCCCCCAATATGAAATGCCGCTGAGAAAGTGGTAATACATTTATGAATCTGCACTAACACTGACAGCTCCCCACGGCCCCGGGGGGCCCGCCCCACCGTTTGAGAAGCACCTTAACTGGAAAGGTCAGGCTAGCCCGGAGAAAGGCTTTCCTAGGAAAGGCTCAGAAGAAACCATAAAGAAGAATTTTTGCTTTGGAATGCGAGACATGAACGTGTCTTTCTCTTGTCTGTGCCTTCTGTAGACATAGAAACGGGTAAAAAGAGGCAGTCATTATGAATGTGATGGGACGCTCCTAGAAACGTGGCTTTGAGGACGTCCGAAAAGCTCCAAGAAGCTGAAGTCAGACGCTAGCAGGTGTGGTGTGGCAAGGTGTCGCTACACCGGTAAGGTAGTTCTTTGGCATAACAAAGTTAAAAACAATAATGACAATGGGGCGTTATCTTGGTTTACATGCGGCTCACATGATGGAAACGGAGCCTGGTTGGAGCTTTTTTCACCAAGCTGTGTAGACGGAGAAGCTGTGTACCGGGTCGTGCCTTCTTTAAACTGTTCTGACGTTCAGGAGGCCCACGTAAGAGAAAGGTGTGCGTTCATGTCTCGTGGACGAAAACGGCACTTTTATCGATACCGTTTGGATATTTCTTCCTACCGAATGGTTGCAGAGTTCTGATGCACGGCTAAGATATTCATTCTTCGTCCATCCCTCTCATGCTTGTTTGGATGTTATGCCCTAGAGCAGGGGTCGCCAACGTGCTGCCCACGGGCACCTGGTGGCACCCCTACGGCCGCATGAGCTCCCGCCCAGACGCAGCAGGTCAACTGAACCAACACAAACAGTTTAGCATGTCAGAAAAGTTTAGCCTAAAACACGGAGGCAGCGGGTCTGCTTTCACGGGCGACCAAGGACACGGGCGAAGGTTCGCATCTGACAGAAGCTTTATTTAACAAACCACGCCAAAACACCAAATGCCCCTTAGGTGACGGTTTGCATGCGGAGGTGGTTTTTCTTCAACGGTCCAGACCTACAGCATCCTGTCGGAACCAGGAAGTAGTCTGAGGTGGCTACCAAAAGCAAAGAAAAAGTGAAAAAGCTAAAACGCGTGTCGGAGTACGTCCCTGGCCAGCTACCAGTTTGGGTTGATCGGGGAGGACGTCCAGTCAGGGAGGACGCCATCGCAGACACGACCCTAACGCGAGATTAGGGTCCGGCGCGGCCCCCGCCGTCATTTGCATGTGTGGCCGAGCTGCTCGGAGCAAACAGTCGGCCGCTTGTTTGCAGCACGCAGGGGCTTGCCGTGACTTCATGGAAAAAGCAACGTCTCGCCACAGATAACATCTCTCTCCGCCGTTAGCTGTCACTTCCTGCCTGCCTGCGTGCGTGCGTGCGTGCTTAGATAACAGTTGCTGCAAGGGAATGCCCGTTTCCCTCGTTAGTCGGGGGCCGACTTTATTGCAGCGTTCTGATATGAAGCTTTGCGTTGGTCGGGGACAGCTGCCGGACCTTCTCCTGCAGCTCCGTGCAGTCATGCTGGTATTGGCCCCCCTCCCTGACACGAGTGGGCCCGTCACCATAATCAATACATCCATTAATCACAATAACCATACACGAAAAAGGACCTGCATCATCTTACACGCATTTATTTTCTCTTATTATCTTTACTATTTGGGATATTAGGGGTGTCCCCATCCGCATTCTTTGGCTTCCGATCAATTTTTTTTCACACTCTGGACCATCCGATTCTTTAGTTTAATAATAACAAACTTTTGTTACAAACATGAGTTTGTGAAATTGTATGTGGTTATTCAAACGTGTCTTCAAAGCATTAAAATAATCCAACCAAAGCATTGCTGAATGTTTACTACATACATGAGCAACAATATATAATCAATAATCAAACCTCTGCGGGTCAAGTCCCTTATGCCGGTACAATCCATCCGGTGAGAGATCAAATACTGCAGCGGTGGGATTCTGGTGTTGATCCAGGCTGCTGTTCAGCGTGTGGGCTGTGGAGGGCAGTGGGGCTCAGCATGCTGCTTAGAGCAGGTGTTGGAGTCATCAGGAGTCAAGTGCGTAGAATAAGAAACGAGCAAGTGTTCTGTGTTGCCATGCAAATAAACGGCCAACTGAATTACAGCCATCCCGACGTGGAAGGATGCCACTCTTTTAGGGTTAGGGTAATCACGTGACACGCCTGTACCTCCATCGAGAGTAGGATGGGTTTCTCTTGTGTAGGGAAAGTTAGCCTCTCCACTTTTCTTATGCTGAACTTCAATCGGAAACGAAGAGGAGAAGAAGGACAAGGAAGTCAAAAACTCACCACTTCCACAAGGAATGAGAGGAGAACCTTTTTTCCGCTCTGGCACCTGGGCTGGGTTCTGCTGGTTCAGTATCCAGTCTCCGTGCAGTGTGAAAGGTAAAGGAATCTAACTTGTCTGTCTGTATTTTGGGCTAATAAAAGGCCACCAGGAAACAGCCATCATTCTGTCACTTTTGTAAAACCCCCGTATAGCGAGGGAGCCGGAACTGGGATATGGCGAGCTATATTTCATCCGTACCAGAGTGGGGCCTTAATCAATAAAATGGGAAAAGTGCGTCTGGAAAGAGACGTGATTGACAGCCAACTCTGCAGGAAGTGTGATGACGCTTTTATTTTGAACTTTAAATCCATAAAAGGAACTTTTACTTGGATGTGGTACTTTATTGCACCGCCATGAGTCTGGAGTGTGCTTCTCTTTTTCGCCGGCCGTTCCCGCCTGGGCTGCAGACACGAGAGAGCTTCCATGCGTGGCCCACGAAGAAATGCTTTTCTTCTCACCTCACACACTTCATTCACGGCAGGAACCTCGCTTTGACTGCAGGGAAGTGCCCCCCCCCCAGTGAGCCCCCCGACACACACCCACACACACTTTGTTTTTAGGATCTTCCAAAAAAGGAGGTGAGTGTTTTTTATTGGCGCGCAGCAAATTGTCAAAATGGAGTATAGGAGGCGTGTCGCAAGATCTCACCAGCATCAGAAATGAAAACTGTGCAGGGCGCAGACGACAGTAAGGAATTCCGGAACCACAAGCCAATCCAGCATCAATTGCGGGTATCAGTAAACATCAGGCTTGCTTGGGAACGCTGTGTTCCGTGAAGGTGATGATGTCATCTCCTGCTTTCCTGTGCTGCGGCACCACACTGAACGTCTCACTCTGTGCTCCTCCTCCTCCTCCACGCCAACTCCTCACGCCGGCGTTTGTTTGCCCTCCACCTTTCTTCGTCCGGACCTTATCTAACTGGGATTTATGTGGGCCGAGAAAGGGGAGAGCAGTCGCAGGAAGTCACTGGAGAGAGGGTGTTGTCACTTCCGGGCTCTTGTGGGTCATCCTGCTTCAGCGTGTCGCTTGCTTTCCTCCCGCTCGCCCTCCCACTTGAGCATCTGTCAGTCACCGTCACGGCCCGAGGGCAGGAGTGGGCTCGCCCAAACAAATGTGCATGTGTGTGTTTTCTGTGCTCCCCTGATCAAATACCAGCTTGCATTTTGCACGCTTGGGTCTTCAAAATGCAAGAAGAAGAAATGGGAGTGGGAGAGAAAAGCATGGAAGTGAAAACGGAATGTTAAAAGTAGAAGATCACAGCCTTAAAAGGCAAAATGTTGGTAAAAATGTGGATGGAATGGGATTTAGTGTCAGGTGTTCACACTCATCTCTTGATGGCGAAGGCAAAAAAGCTTTCTGTCTTTGAAGGATTGTTGAGCTGCATAAGCATGAACTCCCATTGCTGCTGACGCAGTAAGACACTAATTCCTAACTTCTCCACACATCCTGAGTCTCATGGAACCAAAAGGTCAACAGGTAGACCCAAACATGAGCCAGGAGATCCCACTGGCTGTCCATCAAGACACGGGACCATCCTGGGTCCAAATGAAGGTTGTTACTGGTGCCAAGTGCTGTCCATGACAGTGATGTCCGTGTCATGCCAGTAAGGTTGGAAGCCCTCAGGACCGTCAAGGGAGAAGAAGACTTTCTTCCACCTTTCAATGTCCCATGTTTGCTGCTCTCCTGCTAATTCCAAACCTAGAAGGAGAGCTTTTTTCTTCCTAAAAGCCTTCGCTGGCAGATGGAGTCTGATACCACGCAAAGGTTGTTACTGGCACCAGTAACAACCTTCATTTGGACCCAGGATGGTCCCGTGTCTTGATGGACAGAAAGTGGGATCTTCTGGTTCATGTTTGGCTTTACCTGTTGACTTTTTGGTTCCATGAGGCTCAGGATGTGTGTAGAAGTTAGGAATGAGTGTCCTCCTGCGTCAGCAGCAATGGGAGTTCTTGCTTATGCAGCTCAACAATCCTTCAAAGACAGAAAGATTTTTGCCTTTGAGTGTGAATACCTGACACTAAATCCCATTCCATCCACATTTTTACCAACATTTTGCCTTTTAAACTGTCGATCAGCTGATGAACAGCCTGTTTGACTTGAAAGCTTTTTTGTTTACGTTTTTGGCCTCGCTCCCATCAGTCTAGAAATCAGCTCTGGACCGCCTCCGCTAGATCCCTTAGCTCCCCTTAAATGGCTAATTTGCTCTTATGTCTGCTATATTGGGTAATAAGAGTGTAAAGGTGACTATAGGGGTGTTATTTCATGTCTAGAGGGCTCCATTAATGTTACAGATCGTATTTAGAAGGTTTTCTTTGCTCTGACTATGAAAATATTTGTTTTAAGTGAGAGGATTTCCCATGAAGCACACAGTACGGGCTGTAGAAGCGGATACTAATATGGTCACCCACTTAAATAGTCCTTTTCGCTCTCGCTGCTTTTGGGACGGAGTGACAGGCAGCTTGTTTCTTTGTGCTGCAGGGAAATGATAAGTCGCCGGCTGACACGTCTTCCTCCTCTGATGCCGGAAGATATTTGCCGAGACGCATTCATTTCCGTCAAGCACGCACAGAGTTTGTTCCGTGTGTCTTTGTACTGTTGGCTGCATTTCAAACTGATAGTGATAATGCATTAGGGGAGGGTGTGGCCATGGGAAGCCTCCTAACATGCAGGAAGGAGGTTCACTCTGTGCATTGCTTTCAGCACCACGTTTGTTTCACAGAACGGACTGAGCCCTCTTGTCGGCCACACAGTCTCTTTGTCTCGGTGGGTGGAGGCGGGGCCGCTGGCATACACTCTTCTGCACGCCATATGTGACGGTAGAAATCCTACGGGTTGGTTTGTCCAAAGGAGAAAGTATTCCCTGCGGGTTCATCCCGGTTATCTGATATGCACACACATCGTCATCACATTAGCCGCCTTTCTGCTATGCTGCGGAGTAAACCCCCTCATGCTTGGGATGAGTCGCCTAAGAAACGAACGGTTACTTGCATCGGTTGGTCCTTTTCCGCGGCGATCCGTGCACGTGTGTTTTGTGGTCACGTGCTGGACCTTCAGCAAACTGCACACTTGACTGGCACTTTCACGGGGAGCACCGAGGACGCCGATTTTTGCGGTGAATGAGATTGCAATGTAAACAAGTGTGCAACTTCAGGACGTGTTTGACAGAATCGGACACGTTCCTTTGGCCAAAAACTGGCAGTGATCGGACAAATTGGAAGGGCTGACAGGAAGATGCCAAGTTTCCTGCTGTTCCTTGCAGGCCTGGGAAAGAAAAACTCCCTGCTGTGCACGGGAAGTGTTCCCTCTTGCGTGGCATCAAGAACCTTTCTGTTCATTTTCTATTCATTGTCTGAGCTTGGAGGTGCTTTTGGGCCACGTGTAGACGTCAGCATTCAGGAATGTGCCTGGGCAAGCCTCGGATCGCCCCGGCACTGAGCGACTGAGGGAATCCTTGGCAGAGGCACGCCAGGGAAAACCCTCTTTGAGCTTCAGAGCTTTGTCTTAAACAAGCTTTCCACAGTAACCGGGCTTACGTCACACCAGTGAAGCATGGAAAACTGTAGAACCTTGGCTTAGGTGGTAAGAGTAGTGGAAGGTTGTGGGTTCCACCCTCGGGCCTCCCGTGATCAGGTCAAAGTATCCTTGGGCAAGGTACTGAACCCCTATTTGCTCCTGAGAGCTCGTATGCCATTTACCATTCCCCAAACCTGCCTGTCCAATTCCCGTAGTTCCACCAGAGGTGTGGTGTGGCAAGGTGTCACTACGCCATTAACGTAGTTCTTTGGCGTAAGAATATTAATAGCCATGTGGCTGCAGCGTGGTTAATATGCAGGTCACATGATGTAAATGGAGCCTTTTGGGACTTTTTTCACAAGGCTTTGTGGGCAGAATAAGGTGTGTTCCATGACGTGCATTCTTAGCTGCCTCTTTTTGCTGTTTGATATCTTTAGAATGCTCGGAAAAGATCACAGGACCAGACCAACTATTTGAGAAAGGCCAATTCTGGATCTGGAGGGAACGTATGCAAGCCCCGGTATGTTCTGTCACATGCATTGTGGGTGGGCTGCTCCTTTCCCCACATGGTCACGTTTCAGACTCGTGTAGCGAGGTCCGGTCAAAACGCGCCGCGGAGCGACGGTGCTTATTTCCACTGGACATCGGGAGTGTACTGCCATGTCTGGCCGCCGCCCGCTGCTGCCGTTCATGTCACATATCAGCTTCTTTCCACCTCCGTCAGCCCCTCGGCTCTTTTGGAATTGGACACTTCCAGTAACCAACAGGACTTGTTTTCTGGCCAGTGAGTCACTGTGGTGGGTGTTGTGATGCGATACTCCAACTGTAGCAGGAAGAAAAGTCATTTTGTGTGACAATACTTTTCCCGGCCCAGTTGAACAATAAATAACAGAAAGCTTATCTGCTGACCAGTAAAGCTGCACTTGATGATGCATCGCAGCTCCCAGTATGCTCCCAGTATGATACAAGGAACCTCTACACCACTACAAACTACGGTCGCAATTAAAGCTGCAAGCAGCGTTGAATGGACTCCCAGGCATTTCCTGTTGCCACCGGGTGGCGCTGAGACCAAGTTGTGGTCTTGGTCATACGCACCGATTATGATGAAGATCTGATCTTGCGGAATTAAGTAACCAACAGTTGAGTGGCGAACTGTCTGATTAATCATCAGTTTGTTGCCCTGCTCCGCCCACGGAACCGGCCAAGATCCTTGGCAGTATACTGTAGTAGTAGCTGTGATTGGGTCCAAGTGCCTATAGGACTAATTTGTTCAAACACGGCGCCTGTTTTTCTCGCAAAAACAGAACGAAGATGGAAGACTGGCCGCTTGGGCTTCTGTGGCGTCTCGGTACACACCTGCATGCTGCGTTCAAGGACCGGCCAACAGTGGGTGAAATCTCAACGCTTGATGAAAAGATATGACCAGTGAAGCGTAACGACATAAACACGCAAAAGCAGCCGTATGCAGTACATAGATTAGATTAGATTACATTAGATTACATTAGATTAGATTACATTAGATTACATTAGATTAGATTAGATCCAACTTTCTGGTCATTACACATGTACAAGTACAATGCAACCAAATGCAGTTTAGGTCTAACCAGAAGTGCAATAAGCAGCAAAAGTGCAGGATATGAGTATTAAAGTAAAGTTATATTAATTATAAAAATGCAAAAGAAAGAAACAATGAATATTTGTAATAGTTACAGATGTACTATGAACATAGTATACAGGTTGCTATCGACTATGTTCAGAGATTTACAAAGTGGAAGCAAAATGTACAGGTTGTTATTAGTATATGAAAATGAAGATAGATTGGAAAATTAGATGCACTTAATGTAATTTGAAATGCACAAATTGATAGGTACAGATGTATATCCTGAATTTTACAAACGGGTATTGTGTGTTTATGAAGTATTACCCACTCGGGGTCCGAGAGGTGAGTTTTTATTCTGTGGGAAAAAATTGCCTACTTTGGGGCCAAAAAAGTGCAAATTTGCAGGCCGTGAATGCGGAATTCTGAATGTTTATGGAGTTGAATGTGCTCAGGACGGGTTGGGGGTGTCCAAACTTTTTCCACCCAGGACCGCAAATGAAAATAAATTTGCAACCAATATGATTTTTGTTCCCAACATTTTGACATTATTCCTGCAAAAAGACTGCTGGTTTTATTTGTACATTTCCTGTGAATGATATTTTTAGATGTGTCCACGTCAGACCGGATGAGAATACGAACTAACTTTTGTGTTTTTTTTTCTGTGTTTCCCGAACAATCCTCACCCGACCTTCGGTGTCCGCCTGCGCCTCCTCTTTTACGGCGTCGTGACGTCTGCAGAGCTCCCAGCTGAAGAAGGTAAATATTTAGATTTCAATATTTTTCACGTCTGGAGCTATTTCTTTTCGGGAGAGCCAAGCGATGAGCCTCGGCTGATTTCCGCCGATGGGTGATCCTAAATCCACATTTTTGAAATAAAGTGCTTAGTAAGGACACGTAACGATGCCCCGCCTCCACCCACCGAGACAAAGTCACTGTATGGCCAACAAAGGGGCTCGCTCCGTTCATGCTGTTGTTCTAGGGAAGACGCGCAGCAAGGAGCTGAAACCAGTGCACAGAGTGAACTCTCTTCCTGCCTGTCAGGAGGCAGGAGAAGGGGAAAACAGGCACGCAGACACATGGCCAAGTATTGATCATCCACTCCAGTTTCAAGTTCTTATCGTCCCGGGACATTTTTTTTTTGCGCCCATAAAAATGAACGTGTCATCCACAAAGGCAAACATGCTAACACATGGAACTTTTTTTTTTTACAGATTTGTTTGCAGAAAATGCCTTTTGATGACGGCGGAAAGGGATAAATAAACATTTAAGGTTATTTTTATCTTGACTGACGGCGTGATTGTTGACAAAGATGGGAAGATCCACACTTTTTAGTTCCATGGTGTTTCTCTTCTTACCGCTTGCGCCTTTCTTTGGCCCCATGGTGGGTTTTTTTGCAGCCAAAAGAGTCAGCCATGACGACGTCATAGACTGGTGATGGGGTGCTGTCTGCTTCCTGTCCCCACGTATTAGCAAGCCGCTAACAGCGTTTTGTCATAAAAAATGCATCCAGTCGCACGTTTTGTACGCTAGACCAAAAGGTTGCCGCAGAAACGCCGAGTGAAACTTTAGCGGTGAGATGTTCTCCGTAACCCAGTGTGCATTTCTGCATTTCAGGAAAGTCCCTGTGGGAGCTGGTGGTGGAGCAGTTTGAAAACCTTCTGGTCCGGATCCTGCTTCTGGCCGCCTGCGTCTCCTTTGTAAGTACAGCACTCAACCCGCTGAGCGGCCTTGGCCTTCAGCTTTACCCCCGTTAAACCGGCAGCGCCACGCGCTGCTCAGCTTTAATGTGGAAACATGAAGGCTCGGTTCCTGCGGCGCTGATCCAGTTCTCGTAAGGCGAATAGGGAGAGTCCCTGTCCATCACAAGTCCTCCTTGAGTTGTGAAGGTAGGAGCGGGTGGAGCGGAAGGGAATCCTGACGTTTTTCCGTCTATTACAGCAGCTCTCTGGTGTTTTGGAATGGAGTTGCTTTTGGCTTTTTCTGAAAGTAGGAAAATGGCTCTAAAAAGGCGCATGACACAATACGCCCTCTCTAACAGCTCGGAGTGCAGGCGTAGGCCGGACAGCTCACTTTTCCTCACGTAGCGTTACATTGACTTTTCACGCTGCTTACGGCGGAGCAAGTTGTGATTTATGACACCCCTTTTTCAAACTGCATTTCTCCGTCTTGCAGGGGCTGGAAGTTAGCTCATTTGTCTATTATTTCCAACACACCAAAGCATGCGACCTTTCATTGGATTCTACATTCACGGAGAGTCCCGTCATAATGTGTTGATGCGTGAGGGCCAAATCTGTTTGGGGCGGAATGTTTGGGAAACAATGCACTCCCGTGTCGCCTCCGACTGCTGATTGGGTAACGACTGACCAATTCGTTGTTTTGCTGCACGGGCATCGCTCCATCGCGTCGTCGCGTCATCCCGTCGTGGCTCCATCGCGTCGTCGCTCCATCCCGTTGTCGCTCCATCCCGTCGTCGCGTCATCCCGTCTTGGCTCCATCCCGTCATCCCGTCGTGGCTCCATCTCGTCATCCCGTCGTGGCTCCATCTCGTCATCCCGTCGTGGCTCCATCTCGTCATCCCGTCGTGGCTCCATCTCGTCATCCCGTCGTGGCTCCATCGCGTCATCCCGTCGTGGCTCCATCGCGTCATCCCGTCGTGGCTCCATCGCGTCATCCCGTCGTGGCTCCATCGCGTCATCCCGTCGTGGCTCCATCGCGTCATCCCGTCGTGGCTCCATCGCGTCATCCCGTCGTGGCTCCATCGCGTCATCCCGTCGTGGCTCCATCGCGTCATCCCGTCGTGGCTCCATCGCGTCATCCCGTCGTGGCTCCATCGCGTCATCCCGTCGTGGCTCCATCGCGTCATCCCGTCGTGGCTCCATCGCGTCATCCCGTCGTGGCTCCATCGCGTCATCCCGTCGTGGCTCCATCGCGTCATCCCGTCGTGGCTCCATCGCGTCATCCCGTCGTGGCTCCATCGCGTCATCCCGTCGTGGCTCCATCGCGTCATCCCGTCGTGGCTCCATCGCGTCATCCCGTCGTGGCTCCATCGCGTCATCCCGTCGTGGCTCCATCGCGTCATCCCGTCGTGGCTCCATCGCGTCATCCCGTCGTGGCTCCATCGCGTCATCCCGTCGTGGCTCCATCGCGTCATCCCGTCGTGGCTCCATCGCGTCATCCCGTCGTGGCTCCATCGCGTCATCCCGTCGTGGCTCTATCGCGTCATCCCGTCATGGCGGCGTCGCTTCACCCCGTCATTGCTTCATCGCTTTCCAGATGGATTCCAAAAGTATTTGCCGTCTGAAATGTTTGCGACCTTCAGCGCTGTTGGAAAGAACCCAAAACAACCTGCAGGCCTTTTCCCAGCATTTGAAGCTTGTTTAGTCGATGAATTCTTAGCGTTTATGAGCCCACGTTGGCTGCCGTCATGAACCAGTGACACCCATACCTCTTTCCAGTGGGGATGTGGGAAAAAAAGCAAATAAGGTTTTGATGGGGAAATATGTAATAGGATATCGGCATAGGTCCACATGATCGAGTGAGTACTTCCAGGGAATACGTGAAAGCGGGGTTACAAATACCAGTATGTGCTTTCTGATCCTTTCATGCCAAGTCATGTGAGCAGCACAGCTTCAGGGCGGGTGGGCCTGTTCTTCCTAAATACACCCCTCAAGCTCCATGTGACCTCTGGGCAGGGTTAGGCCGCGGGGTGTGTGCTGTAACTGTGTACCTTTATGTTTGTCTAGGTGTTGGCTCTGTTTGAGGAGGGGGAGGAGACAGCCACCGCCTTTGTGGAGCCTGTCGTCATCCTCCTAATCCTCATCGCTAACGCCGTCATTGGTGTCTGGCAGGTGAGATCCGCTGCGCTCCCTTTGGGTGAGATGTTTCGTGCTGTCGGTACCAGCGGCTAGCACGCGCGCAGTTGCCTGGTCATCCGTGGACGCGGTCCCGTCCTGCACGGGACCAAACATTCAGACGTGTTACGTGACTGCTAGACTAGACATGCAGCTGTACAGAAACGTCACCGTTCAGTTCAATTCCTGCCGTTTCTGCATTTTTCCATGCACATAACAACTTGCATTTCATTTGCTGCAGGGATTTTCTGCCGTGCATCCTAGAAGCATATAAACATAAACTAAAAATCAGGATCGATGAATTCAACATGGCCAAAAAGATCATTCCGCCATCGTTGTGTTCATTGCCTACACATCCATTTTGCTGTTACGTTACGAAAGAAACCGTGACAGCACAGCTAAGAATCCACCATAAAATAGCAGACCAGTAAGTTTTTGTAGTGGAATTCACTTATTTGAGTTCCTTTGTTGCGGTTGAGAAGCCACCTCCGAACTTACGACGCCTTCCATTTTCTATTCCACTTACCCTCCATAGGATCGCGGGTATGCTGGAGCCTATCCCAGCTGACTTCGGGCGAGAGGCGCAGTACACCCTGGACTGGTCGCCAGTCGATCGGGACCAGTGGTTCTCAGTTTTTTTCTGTCACGCCCGCCTAGGGGCCAGAAATACTGTAACCGCTGATAACACGTATTTATCCATCCATCCATCCATTTTCCTCCGCTTAACCGGGTCCGGGTCGCGGGGGCAGCAGCTTCAGTAGGGAGATCCAGACTTCCCGGTCCCCGGCGACCTCTTCCTGCTCCACCAGGAGGACACCAAGGCGTTCCCAGGCCAGCTGTGAGACATAGTCCCTCCAGCGTGACTTAGGTCTTCCCGGGGACCTTGTCCCGACTGGGCATGCCCGAAACACCTCACCAGGGAGGCGCCCGGGAGGCATTCGAACTAAATGCCCGAGCCACCTCAACTGGCTCCTCTCGATGGGAAGGAGCAGCGGCTCTACTCTGAGCTCCTCCCTGATGGCCGAGCTCCTCACCCTATTTATCAGTACAAACTGAATTTGAAAGTGAAAACCAGGAAAGTGCAGCAAATGCCCCCCCTGACATTTAACCGGGGGGGCCCCGCCCCGCCCCACTAGTAGAGAACCACTGATCTATACAGTCATTCACACTCATATATTCAAAAGGCTTCACATTCATACCTACGGACAATTTTGAGTCGCCAGTTAACCTAACGTTCCAGCTTTCTGGAATGCGAGTACCCGGGGAGAAGATGCAGACTCCACACAGAGGACAAGCGCAGATTCCAGATCCCTCGACTGTGTGGCCAACTTGCTAACCACTCGGCCACCGTGCTGTCCTGTCATCCCTTCCAAAAAGATTCCATCATGTAGTAGGAAAACACGACACCACCACCTTGGTTTCAGGTGGGTTCTAGACCACCTTTACATCTAAATGGGGTGCGAAGGAAGGCGATAGCACCCAAACCACCTTTGCTTCGGGCACTCCATTGTATCCCGACGTCAATGACGGTCCCAACGACACCACAAAAGAGAGATCTGCTTCTGCCTCCTCCTAAATACACTGGATCTTGCACCAAGCTCTCAGACTAACTAGTGGTTGTCCTACCTAGTCTTTGAGGATGACCTGGTGAGACCTGCTCAGATGAGAGCCCAAAGGTCTTCTAAGACAACCTCGGTCCGGTTGTGATGGATTAAATGCCCTGAGAATACCAGAACACCAGGAAAGGATGTTTGGTAGTCACCTAAATACGCATTTAACCCAAACTTCTGCATCTGGTTTATCTGCAGGAGCGGAATGCAGAGAACGCCATCGAGGCTCTGAAAGAATACGAACCCGAAATGGGCAAGGTGTACCGCATGAACCGTAAGGCTGTGCAGAGAATCAAAGCCAGGGACGTGGTTCCTGGAGATGTTGTGGAGGTGGCAGGTAAGCAAACTCTTTTCACTTCTTCTGTCTTCTTCTCCCGGCTTTGGGTGTGCTCGTTGCCGCCAGAAGCTCCCACACTCTTTGACGCCCATTCATGAGTCTGGAAGTACCGCTGGAATATCACACAACTGGATTACATAAGAGTCTTTCCCCCGGATTTGCAGGTGCCAGGACTTGGGTCCAGTTGTGTATGTATGCGTGTGATTCTGTTCTGTACTGGTAAGCCTGCCCTTGTATTTAGCTTTCCATTTCCCTTTGCTTTCCATACGCTCAGTCTCACCACCTGGACACAGCTGGATGTTTGTCAGGTCACACACACACACGCACACACACATACAACCCCTGCCAGAAGCTGACCTGTGTGTGGGCAGCCCAGTCTAAAAATAGTCCGGCTGTCTGTCACTCTGGTTCCGGCACATCTGTCTGTGCCAGACGTGGTGCGCTTGAACATCTAACATCTAGGCGACCCTTCACCCTCGGCTTGCCTGCTTTGGGAGTCTAATCGCCGCTTTTGCACGGCGGCTTGCGATTTGTCTCGGATCGTTTGGAGGGCTTTTGGGAGAGCCGTGGACGCTCCGCCTTCTTCCGTGCATGAGCACAGACATGCGTCAGACATGAAGTGAGCCAATGATGTCATTCAGAGCGCCACAAATAGACTTGGCGCTGCATGTTCACCCTCACTCTGAAACACAACACATAACACATAACGGCGCCGGGTTTAAAGTTCGTGGTCACAGGGGAGTAGAGTACAACACAAATGAAATCGCACCGCTCACCGGTATAGAATGACGGTACCGGTTTGCCTTTGCTCATAAACACATTATGACGGGACCTGTAGCTTGTTGTCCCAACAGTAGATGGCGTAGTAACACTGTTTCCTACGCCGCCTCATGCGCACCCTTGCTGCCGGGGAATAGTCACTCACGGGCAGCTCCGTTTTATTTGGAATGTTACAATGTGACTAACCCCATGAACAAGCTACAAGTAGGTGCAGTAGATTCTCAGAAAACAAACAAGACCCAGCATTCATGCAGCTGGCCAGTTAGTTGAAAGGGGAGTGTTACTGTTTTCTACAAACTATTTTTAGTTTTCTTTTGTGGTGTCAGCCCACAAGTTCTCCATGGGATGAAGGTCCGGGGATCTTGCTGGCCCCTCCACAACATAAGAACATCAGAAGATGTTGCTGGTTTCCTAGTGTGTTTGGGTGATTGTCTGGTGATTTCAAGAGCATGTCCTCTTCAGCATAAGGCAACATGACCTCTTCAAGTATTTGGACTTATGCAAACGGATCCATGATCCCTGTTATGGGATAAATAGAAGGAGGAACATGCCCGTATCATGATGCTTCACTATCTTCACTGTGTACTGTGGCTTCAATTCAGTTTCTCTGCGGCCCTTGGACCCAAAAAGAACAATTTTACTCTCATCAGTCCACAAAATGTTCCTCCATTCCTCTTTAGGCCAGTTGATGTGCTCTTTGGCAAATTGTAACCTCTTCTGCACATGCCCTTTTTTTTAACAAAGGGACTTTACGAGGGATTCTTGCAAATAGATTAGCTTCACACTGATATCTTCTAACTGTCACAGTACTTACAGGTAACTCCAGACTGTCTTTGACCATCTTGGAGTTGATCATTGGCTGAGCCTTTGCCATTCTGGTTATTCTTCCATCCATTTTGATAGTTGTCTTCCGTTTTCTGTCTCTGGTTTTGCTCTCCGTTTTAAGACATTGGAGATCATTTTAGATGAACAGCCCATTTTTTTGCACCTCTTCATAAGTTTTCCCCTCTCCAATCAACTTTTTAATCAAATTATGCCGTTGTTCTGAACAATGTCTGGAAGGAGCCATTTTCCTCAGGCTTTCAAAGGGAAATGATGTTCAACAAGTGCTGCTTTCATCCTCAAATAGGGGCCACCTGATTGACACCTCTTCTTTCACTACATTCATCCTTGATTGAATGCCACACTATTTATGAACACACCTCTTTCAACTAATCGGCCAATCACACAGCCTTAAGAGCGTGCATATCATGAATGCTGGGTCTTGTTTGTTTTCTGAGAATCTACTGCACCTACTGGTAACTTGTTAGCCGTGGAGCAATAAACAAATGTTAGTAATAGTGATTAGCTACTATTATTTTCAACACTCCTGTAAGCGGGGGCTCATTTAAACCTGTTTTGTGTGCCTGTGACCGGTAGCGCTGTGGAATTCGGGCTTGTCGCCGTTGGCGTGTTCTTCCACACATGGCGTGTACACAACAAGATACACAGGCAAGCCCACGCAGGCAGTAAGGCATCAGACCCGCTCTGCTCAACCGCCAACCCTCACCCACGCTGTCAACGCCGCAGCGTCGCCACGACAACGACCCCTGCGCTCTTTCTGCTGGCATCTGTGACGCTGGCGTCCACGCGGGTCGAGGTGTTCTGCCCCCCCGCATGCAGAATAATGCTAGTCGACCAGCTGCTGTTTCTTGGCGGCTGCAAGTTGAACTTGAAGTTGTTTGCGCTGACTCAGCTGTGCCGCCGTGAGAGAGAAGATGGTGGTCTGAAGCGCTGAGAGGTGTCTCTAATTAAGTGTGTGAGCTTATTAGGGTAGGTTTACTCTCGTTTTAGCCCCATTGATGGAAGCTTGGACGAGATTCAACATGTTTGTTTTGGGAGGGGGCGGTTTGGTGTTTGTAATCACGTTCCGCCACGACAGAGCCGTCCGCCAGGGAATTACTTGCCCTCTCAAACGTTTCTTCTTCTCACAATGACAGCCTTTCATTCACATGATGTCAATTCCCACCGGACTCCGTGTTTCACAGTCATTTCCGTTTTTATCGGCCAACTCTGCGGTTCTGTTAACACGGAAATCGTAGGGCCCTACAGTAGATTTGTCAAAAGTAATTTTTTAGTATTGTTGCACACAGTATATGAGTAACGGTCGTTATGAGCCCCGTTGCTCCTTAAATGTTTAATTTTGACATTGGATAATCGGAAGTAAGTACAGAGGACTGTGTAATGTAATGTAGTGTGTCTTTCTTTTTTACGTAACAAACACGCTTGGGACACTGAACTTGAGATGTCTGTTTTTGGACCCATTTGAAATTGCTGAACTGAAATGCAGCCAAGTCAGCAGATGTTCTGATTGGGGTTCATGTACACATGTGTTTTGTCTGTGTGCCGTGTCTCGTCATCTCTGGAGATCGGAGGATGTGCGATACGTGAACTGAAGCTTGTGTAATGCGATGCGTAATTTGCATTTAAAAATTCCGTGCACTCAGTGCCGAGAGCTACGCGCTCAACCCCTTCAAAGTCACGTTGTCCTTCACGCGGCTGAATCCCCAGGCTTTTCCTGTGCCCCCGATTAACCAAAGGTGGGTTCCACTGGAACTTGATGTGAGGTGGTAAAATGAACTGTAGGGAGGTGGAAATGGACAGGAGTTCCCACAAATATGTTGTGATGCAGTCGCCTCCACTGGAACTTTCCTTGAGGTTTCTAAATGACGGTGTGAGAGTTTTCAGGAGACCTGAAGAGATGGAAACCTGCGCTGGGCTTGTGGCCGTAGCGAGTCACGGTGCATGTGAATGACCAATGTTGCCAGGTTATTATGCAAGACCGGCTGTGCGGTGCACTAGTGCCTCACAGTCTGCAGATCTGGGTTCCAATCTTCACTGGTGTGGAGTTGAATGCTTGTTTGGTTGTCTTGTTCGGAAAGGTGTGCATTTATTCACAATAGGTTGGATTTGGAACTGTGGGCCAGCTCTCCCCTCTCAGCAGGGTTCTTGAGGGTGCATTCCACCTTACCCAACCAGTCCACAAGTGTGGACTTGGAGAAGACATTCAACCGTATTTCTTGAGGAATCCAGTGGGGAGTACTCCTGGGCCACCTAAGCCAGGCGGTGTGCTACCAATATGATCGGTTTCAGTTTGGTCCGCATTACCAGCAATAAGTCGGACTCGTATCCCGTGGGGGTTGGACCTGCCATGGCTGCCCTTGGGTCACCCATTCTTTTCATTACTTTTCTAGACAGAATTTCTAGGTGCAGCAAAGGTGTTGAGGGGATCCGGTTTGGTGACCACACGTTAGGTTCACTGCTGTTTGCAGATGATGTGGTCCTGCTGGCTTTATGGGGCTGCGTCCTTCAGCTTTCACT
Organism: Oostethus manadensis; assembly: GCA_024372805.1. NCBI lineage: Eukaryota > Metazoa > Chordata > Actinopteri > Syngnathiformes > Syngnathidae > Oostethus > Oostethus manadensis. Next base: position 1,570,689 of record QODF01000096.1, read on the forward strand.
GGATCGGTTCACAGCAGAGTGCGAAGCGTCTGGTATGAGAATTGCCTCCTCCAAGTCCACGGTTCTTGCTCTTCACGGAAGAGTTTAAGTACCTCGGGGTCTTGTTCCCGAGTGAAGGAAGGATGGAACGTGAGATGGATCTGTGGTGATGATGCAGAACTCAGAGAAGAAGCGCTGCTCCGCTGTTTTGAGAGCAGCCAGATGAGTTGGCTCGGGCATCTGGACACCTCCCTGTTGAGGTGTTCAGGGCACGTCTGATCGGTAGACTGCATCGGGGAAGACCCAGGACATGTTTTGGAGACAATGTCTCACAACTGTCCTGGAAACTCCTCCAGATCTATCGGGAGGAACTGGACAAGAGGGAAGTATGAAGATAGTTTCTCTTGGCCAGCTTGAAGGCCCCAACCATCCACCACCCACCCTCACACAGAAACAACCCGCAATGCTCCCTTTCTCACCCTTGTTTTGGAGAAGCAGATAAACTGGGAATCAAAGGCCTTCCTGCGATCATAAATGATCGCCAGCAAGTCCCTCAACCAATTCCCCCGAAAGCACGATGACTGTGTGACCAACGCAAATTCGTAACTTCATAACTCCACGTTTGTTTTCTTTCAGTTGGTGACAAAGTTCCTGCAGACATCAGGGTGACCTCTATCAAGTCAACCACCTTGCGAGTGGACCAGTCCATCCTCACAGGTAATCCTCGTTTTTCATTAGTCCGTAAATAAAACTTTCTTCCACCTTTCAATGTCCCGTGTTTGGTGCTCTCCTGCAAGTTCCCAACTTTGAAGCAGACCAGGCCTTTTTTTTCTTCTAAAAAGCCATCTCTGGCGGATGGCGTCTAATGGTTATTGGACTGCACTCGGCACCAGTATCAACCTTCATTTAGGTCGTGGATGGTCCCGTGTCTTGACGGACACTCTACGGGATCCTCCTGGCTCATTTTTTTGGGTCCACCGCTTGACTTTTTGTTCCTTGAGCCTCAGGATGCGTGAAGAGGTTTGACTGTTTTACAGCGTCCGAGCCCAGTCTCGGTGGCACTGAAGCTGAACCATTCAGTCCACATTCTTGACAGGAGTGTAATAAAAGTGGATCTGTCTATTGTGTCCTAGCTCTGAAAGTACCACGATCTATTTTTTACAGAGACGACGTCACCAACATGCGGATGCTTTGTTTGGGAACTTGACCCGTTGGTTAGGCGGACTCTATGGCCGTACGATTTGCTAAGGATTATTCTTCTGCTGGAAGAAATCCCCCCCATCCCCCAAACGCACACTTTTGTTGTTCTTGATGTCACTTCCACATTCATCTTGCCCAACCTTTTTTTCAGGGGAGTCTGTGTCTATCATCAAACACACCGACCCAGTTCCTGACCCCCGAGCTGTCAATCAAGACAAGAAGAACATGCTGTTTTCTGTAAGCACACCACCCAAATTCTTGCATTCTGAATGATGTTAGCACAAGATATACTGTATAGAGATGAACCTTTAATAACATTTAGCACAAAACTAAACGGTCACTTCCAACATTTCACTGACAGGAACAACTTTTCCTACTACATGTTTCGCTGCACCACACATATTTCATCATCACCACCGGAAATCGACCCTGTTTCACCTGAATTTTGGAACAGGAATAGCTTCTGGCATTGGTAAAGTAAATAACACGCACGCGGCACGCAGGTTTCTTACTTTTATTCAAGCAGTGGGAGATGGGAAATATCAAGGAATCGGCAGTGGGAGACGGGAAAGATGGGAAATTTCAAGGAATCAGCTGTGGGAAACGGGAAATATCAAGGAATCAGCTGTGGGAAACGGGAAAGATGGGAAATATCAAGGAATCGGCAGTGGGAGACGGGAAAGATGGGAAATATCAAGGAATCAGCAGTGGGAAACAGGAAATATCAAGGAATCAGCTGTGGGAAACGGGAAATATCAAGGAATCAGCTGTGGGAAACGGGAAATATCAAGGAATCAGCTGTGGGAAACGGGAAAGATGGGAAATATCAAGGAATCAGCTGTGGGAAACGGGAAAGATGAGTTGTCCACTGAAAAGGAGAGAAAATCAGCTTTTAGTGAAAGATGCCTTTCAAGCATAACCTTCACCAGCCGTATGTATTTGGCCAAAACGTCTACACCACAACATCAAAAAGGTTGTTTTACACCAACATAAGTTTATTTGCAGTTTTCACATTTGGAAGGGGATTGTGTGCATGCGTTAAAATGTCCTACGATGCGCAACCTCATGCATGCTACACTCTTCACGCTCCTCCTCTTCCTCCCTAGGCGCTTATCAAAGGCACATCTGCCCCCTGGTGGCAGTTTTAGGGCATTTTACTGCTCTAAGAGTCACATCCCTTGGCGTGCAGTTGCGTCATCGCCTTTTTTGCCTCTTGCACAAAAAAACCTAAAAGACGCATGAATACTCTTTGGGGTTGCGTGTTTGGGTTTAAAGAAAAAAAAGTAGAAATACGTCTTTACTATTGATTGAGTTAACATTTTACGCCCAAGAACTACTTTTAATGGCATAGTGACACCTCGCCACACCACACCGGCTAGCTACTAGCCGTTTAGCCAGCGACTAGCTTCACCACACACACGCTCACAAGACCTCAGGCCGCTAGCAAAAGGTAACGCTGCATATTGGAGCTGCTGTGTTTTTGTTTTTGATGCTAGGTGTACGTGAAATCTATGCACACAAAATAGTGTAAATATTCCATTTCAGCAAGAATGTGTCTGTCACTACACGCTCACAGCATGGATGGAAAACCTCCTTGGAGCTTTTTGGGCGTCTTTTAATATTCGCATTTCTAGGCCTGCATTAATTTACATCTTTAGACGTCATGGAAAAGAGAAAGATGTGTGTTTATGTCTCACTCAAGATCTCCAATTTACATTTCAAATTCCAACATGAAGAAACACCAGAGCGTGTCTTAGGCAGTGCTTCCCAATTGCTTTGGCTGCGGGACGCACCATCAACCCTCGATGACAAGCGACAGCCCCAAATGAAAGAAATAAAACACGCACAAGAACTCGAGGTGCATTCCCGAACGTGGCATTTTTCCGCAGAGTCAAGGAGTGTGAGCAACCATGACGCTTATTTTTTAAATTTATCTATCCATTTTCTATACCGCTTATCCTCATTAGGGTGGCGGGAAATGCTGGAGCCTATCCCAGCAGACTTTGGGCGAGAGGCGGGGTACACCCTGGACTGGTCGCCAGCCAATCACAATGCAGACAAACAAACATTCACACTCTAATGGACAATTTAGAGCGGCCAATGAAGCTAACATGCATGTTTTTGGAATGTGGGAGGAAAGCGGAGTACCCGGAGAAAACCCACACACGCACGGGGAGAACATGCAAACTCCACACAGAGATGCCCAGTGGAGATTCCAACCCTGAACCTCCTGACTGTGAGGCTACCCACTCATTCACCGTGCGGCCCCATTTATTTCTTACTTATTAGTTATTTAGTAGCTCGTTAGCTTCCTTGGTTGCCAGGGGACAAATTATGGGGGAAGGGGATTGTTATTGTCTATAAGCAGTCACTTTTATTGCAAATGGAGGCGGACATCCAGCTACGCACGAGCGTTCGGTCGGGATGAGCAAGTCCGCCTCGCATACGCCTCGATGCAGGAGCTGCATAGAGCAGCGATGTTCACCCTAATTGTTCAAGCAAACATGCCCACCATCCCTTGGACCTCTTCAGACATGTAGTAGTATCACACTTACTAATATTATTATTAATTATAGTATTTTTTTAATACAATAATGGTCCACATTTCCAAAGTCCATTTACATCAAGAGTTATGTAGGTTCATGTAGGCGAGTATGGACCGGCCAAAGAGCTTGACCTTCCCATTAGACTAACGTGATGGTGTCTGCATGCTGCGAAGGTTGGAAGGGTCTGTTTTTCAGAGATATGGTTTGGAATGTTATCTTCTGCCAAGTCTGGAATACCTCCCTGTTCATGATTGGGATTCATCTTTCGTAGGGTACCAACATTGCTGCCGGGCGTGCCATCGGTGTCGTCGTGGCGACAGGCGTCGCCACCGAAATCGGCAAAATCCGCAATCAGATGGCGGCAACGGAGCAAGAAAAGACGCCACTGCAGCAGAAGCTGGATGAGTTCGGCCAGCAGCTCTCCAAGGTCATCTCGCTGGTTTGCGTGGCCGTGTGGATAATCAACATCGGCCACTTCGGGGACCCCGTCCACGGGGGCTCCTGGGTGCGCGGGGCTATTTATTACTTTAAGATAGCGGTGGCGTTGGCCGTGGCTGCCATTCCCGAGGGTCTTCCGGCCGTCATCACCACCTGCCTGGCCCTCGGGACCCGTCGCATGGCCAAGAAGAACGCCATCGTGCGCAGCCTGCCCTCGGTGGAGACCCTCGGCTGCACTTCTGTCATCTGCTCTGACAAGACGGGGACCCTCACCACCAACCAAATGTCTGTCTGTCGGGTAGGTGGCAACGTAATATAATCTGGTACCGGCCCGCTCTTGGCGTACAAACACGGTCATCGGGTATTGTTAGCGTCCTCGTTAGCTGCGTGGAACCACAACAGCAACACACGACTCTCCAGGTGTCAGCGTTGGCACTCAATAATCAATATATTGCATGTGCATGCGTGTCTGTTTTACTGGTCTCTCGTCACGGCTCACTCTGTGCATTGCTTTCCGCACCTTGGGGCATTTGTCCCACAGAACAACGGCATGAGCGGCGTGAGCCCTTTTTGTCAGTCATACAGTCTTGTCTCGGTGGGTGGAGGCGGGGCCGCTAGCATACACACGGCGTGTAACGTGGTAGAAATAAAACCAGCAGATTGCAGTATACAGTATTGTCATGTACTTTTCTTAGAAGTAATATTCAAATCTCTTCTGGTTTTGGTGTGTCACGACACGCTTAACTATTCATCTTAGTAGTGGTTCCGTGGTCGGGGTTACATAACGCCCATCTGCATGACGAGAATGAATGTTATCTTTAACAGTAGAAGTTCTCGTGGGAAGTTGTGACGCTTTCTTGCCAGAGGTCTGGCGGCGTCTTTCTTCTGCTGTTTGTTATCAACACCAAAGCTCTCTCTCTCTTCCTTGCTCCACCAATACTTGCATTTCATCATGTTCATTCTTGCGTAATTTCACCCGAGTAGCAACAGGCAGATCCCCGTCTCCATGTCCCTCCTTCCCTACGGTCGTCCTTATGGTTGTCAAGGAGGGAAGCCCAGAACTTCCTCTCCGTTTTTGTATTTCAACAAAAACTGCGTCTGAGTTTTCATACTGTGTGGGTGAAAAAAATTATTATTATTATTATTATTATCATCAACTTCTCTCTTTGATTTTTCCCATTTTCGCTATTTTTGTTGTTTCAACTTCCTTCCTAAATCTTCTGTCAGTTTTCTTCTCGTCATATATACTGTACATATATTATGACTTCATTCCCATAACTCTTTATTGTATTAATTTATTCTCATAATTTCCCCAACCCAATTTTCCAAAAAGACAACTTTATTCTTTAGTTTTTCATTTTACCGCTGTTTTGTTTCTCCTTAGTGTGTGACTTTTGTCTGTTTTTAATTTAGCTCTATTTGTGAATTATACTTTCAACTTTTTAGTAAATGTTCTTTTTGTAATTACCACTTTATTTTCGGAATATTTTGCCTTTGATCTCTTTCATTATTACTTATTATAATATATAAATATAATATACACAAAATATAAATTATAATATATATATATATAATGTATATGTGCGTATGTATGTATATGTGTGTGTATATATATATATATATATATATATAATAATAATATATTAGTCCCAATAAAAATACGACCCGAAGGACACCCCCCTGACATGGACTCCCATTCCCTTAAAAACGTGCGCACACACACGCACACACACTCGTCATCCCAACACAAGCCCAGAGGACGTGAGGAGATGAATCCGGTGTGGTGGCAGCACCACCGAGTCATTCGAATCACAGCCGGCCTTGTTTCCGTGGAAACCGTGGCAGACGAGCTAGTGCGGGAAGAACGTGATGAGGTTGGCTGTGCTCTTGTGGGAGGTCCAGAATGGTTAGTTGTTGATGAAGAGTGATGGAGGAGAGCCTCGTCATCGTTGGGAAATGCGCGGGAGGCTCTCACTTCTCCACACGACAAAGCTTTTTTTTTCCCGTCGTGCCTTGACAGGGTCGGGTCGACCCGACCCTTCTGTCCCGCCGGGATGGCAGTAACGTTCCGAATCGACGACATAAAAGTCCACTCACTTTTTCATGGCTTTTCTTTGACACGCTCCTCGAGTTGTCCGTTGGCTGACAAGAATAAAGTAGGAGAAGAATAAAGTCAAAACATACTGAGAAGAGAAAAAAGGGTCAAAGGGTGAAACGTTGGCTACCAACCTTGGTCCAGGCTGGTCCAGATTTCCTAGGATTTGGTTTTTGATGAATATATCTCTTGGTTTTTGTACACTTTAAACACTAAAAAGTAGTCGGGTGTCCAAAGAAATCATCCGCATGTTGGTGGCTCAGGCTCTCTGAAGAATGAATACATTTGGGACACTATAGACAGATTCCTAATATTGTTTCTATTGTTATTCCGTTTCTTTCATTTATTATGTATGTATTTTTTTCAACGTGGTTTTTGTAAATGGAATAACTTCTTGTTTGTTGTAATTGTTTCTCTTAACCTTTATTATTATATCTATTTTTTCTTTCCAGCTTTTTTGCTACTAAAACGACATTATTTCTTTATAATATTACAGTATTCTCGTAAAAATGCCTTTTTTTTTTCTCGTAAAACCTTCTTCCCATCAGAGTTCTGCTAACGTTTTGACTTTATTCCTGTACGATTGCTTTTGTCTGGGGGGTTAGTTACTTTATAACGCACCGTGGGGCACTGAAACCCCCCCCCCAAGAAACCTGGGCCAGTTCCCAAAGAGCAGGCTGTTGTTTACATTTGTAAACACGATGGATTTAAGTAGGCATACATTTGTGTGCATCTGAATTAAACACATGTTAATGGGACTGCATGTTCTGGTTTGGATGGTTTGGGTCCTGGACAGACCAAATCAGTACGATTTAGCGGTTTGGTTTCCATGCCATCCGAAAAGAGGCAAAATGTTGATATTTAGTTTGACGTAAAACGCAAAGATAGCAGCTCTCCTGATATTTAGAATTTTCAGTCGAACAGCAATGGCTGGGATGCTAAAATGACAGCTCTAAAGTTGAGCGTATGTTGTTTGCATTGTGATTGAAACCCACGTCTTCAAAGCATTTTTCTTGCACACGCTTCAAATCTCAGCCAATGACAGCAATGCCGCCCCTCTTTGCCCTTTCCTCCCCTCCAGATGTTCATCGCTGACAAGGTGCAGGATGGGAGTTGCACCCTGCACGAGTTCTCCATAACAGGATCCACGTATGCCCCTGAAGGCCAAATGTGAGTCTTTCTTCATCAATTTGAGAAGTATTTTGTACACCAATATCGAGGAAATCTCCAAAACAAAAGGAAATAATCACCCAGCTCACGTATTTCTTGGTTTGATGCACACTTTGATGCAACCTCACGCTCCATCTCCTTCCTGCTCCGTCTCCGTCCTTCTCCTTGCACCGTGAGGCGTTCAGTCGCGCTTGTAATTGTGAGTTTTATTTCTGCAGCTGTTTTTCATTTTCAACTGTTTTTTTTTTTACATTCTTCTTGTAATTATGAAGTTATTCTCCCCGCATTGTAAATATATTTTTTTGTAAGCGGTATAGAAAATGGATGGATGGGTGGCATAACGTCAGTATGGCTATGAAATATTAAGAATATGAAAGAACATATTCTTCCTTTAATACTTTTCTAAGCCACTTATCCTCATTAGGGTGCCGGGGGTGGGTGCTGGAGCCTATCCCAGCTGGCTTCAGGCGAGAGGCGGGTCACGCCCCGGACTGGCCGGCAGCCAATCGCAGGGCACAACTAGAATGACACAATTGTTCCTCCCGATATTGGCAGTTTATTCTTGGAAAATTGGGACTTTTTTGGTGACACAAAAAGAGTTTAGCGCCGCACGGAGGTCGTTTCCCCACTCGTCCCTGCAACACCCAACAGGCGAGATCTGAATCACCGCCTGGACTGGGTGGTAGAGTTATGCTTCTATGCGTCAGCTAAAGTCTCGGGTACAGAGAAGTACCCAGTCCAGATTCAGATCTCTACTAAGGATAAAACCTGGACCACTGAGAGCCTCCACGAGATGAATGCCTTCCCCCGTGAATATTCATGAGCACGTGCTTTGGACTTGTGAGTCACGTGTGCGTGTGTGTGTGTTTTACTGCAGCCTGAAAGGGGACAGGGCCGTCCAGTGCGGGGACTACGATGGACTCGTGGAGTTGGCCACTGTGTGTTCCATGTGCAACGACTCCTCGCTGGATTACAACGAGGTCATTGAAAGACACAAACATGCAGGAAACTTTTGCTTTGTCTGCTTTGCGTGTGTGGAAGAGTCTCCGGTTGAAATTGCTTTTCTCACCTCTTTGTCATCGCCGGGGTGTCTTGGTAACTACACCGCTGCACTGGCACCGTGCCAGTTTCTCCCTCAGGCTGGCGTTTCATGCGGGCAAACACGGGAGAGCTGCCTCTCCCCCCATGCCACCCTCTGTGTCTCTTATGTCTTATTTGTGTCTAATACGTCTCATCTTCTCTTCCATGTATTCTCTCGTCTGCTATATTTGGCAACGGGAGCGTCAAGGCGAATATAGGGGTGTTATTCCATCTCTAGTGCATTCAGAAGGTGCTGAACATGTTTGCTAGGAAAATCTCAATTCATGAATAAGGACAAGGCTGATTGACGGCGATAATCCAGGGGTTACTGTATTTCCACGTATCAGTCGCAGGAGCAGCCAAATATGAAAAAAAGTCTAACACTTGGAACTTTTGTCCCGTTAACTCCCGATGCTTCCGAAAAAATCCAATTTAAATCGCATACAATGCACTGATGCTTTGAGACACAAACGGCGAAAAGAGACAAAGTTTCCTCTCTTTTGGGCAAATTTGCATCCGAAAGGAAGGAGGCCATTTTCCAAATGTTCAGATATCTTATATATATCTCTGTCTTCTCCCCCAGGGCAAGGGGGTGTACGAGAAAGTGGGCGAAGCCACCGAGACGGCTCTGACAACCTTGGTGGAGAAGATGAACGTCTTCAAAACCGACCTGTCCGGACTCGGCAAGGTGGAGCGTGCTGGGGCCTGCAATTCGGTGAGCCACCCGGGGAAGTACCGCAGCACAGCAGGGAGCTTTCTTGTCTAAATGACGTCAGCAGCCATTGGGAGTTCTCGGAAATGATGTCATTCCCTGCATATTCCCATTCAATCGATGTCTAAAAAAAATGGGTGTCCAAAATACGACCCGGGGGCCACTTTAGTCCCCTTTTTTTATATTGGCCCACGACACATTCTGTAAGCGTAATTTCACCTAACAAGCAAGCATTTCAAAATAAGCAGTAATTTTACAAGAATAAAGTCAACATATGAATACAACATTTTGAAGGATATAAGATCTAATCCAACCAGCAAAAGTTTCTGTTGAATTTGTTGAAAAAAATCATCATTTTAGTAGCACAATGCTGAAATATGAAATCATTTTCAAGAGTTGTAATAGATTATAGTCGAAAGTTGAAATAGCAAAAATGGAAAAAAATAACCGTCATTTTCTGAGAATAAAGTCAAAATATCAACTTTTTGAAGTTGTGCTATTATGAGAAACAAAAAATAAGGGCGGGAGCGCACCTCACCCGGATGTGGCGCCAAGCCCAGGGCAGGGGCCTGGTGGTCGGGCTCAGGGAAAGGCGTCACACTTGACAGATCCAACCGCCTGCGGGGGCGAGCGTAAGGTTCTGGTGGTCGTGGCGGGTGTCTGGCGACCCGGTTTTTGAAAGCCAGATCTGCTTCTTGGGACATGGAATATCCCTTCTCAGGAGGGGAAGGAGCCCGAGCTTGAGACATTCTGACGAGACGAAGTCGGACACTTTACCCACCTTTCCCGTTGGTGAATAAATGAATGAATATTTGGTGGCAGTCGGAGAGGCAGGAGGCGCGAATTGGCAGCCATCTTTCCATCTGCTGTAGCCACAGATGTAGTTTACCACCACCAGTGTGGGTGGCAGGAGCGGATGAATAATAGCTGCACTTTGGCTACCTTAAAGGGTTTTATACCAATTGTTTGGTATTATACTTCATATGCATGCATACTTGTGACGTAGGGTTTTCCATACCGTGCATAGTCAAGCTCAATATGATCTCCGTGGCTGCGAACCAGTTCCATGTAGTCGTAAATGGTGAATGCACTGGGAGGACTATTGTTAAGATAATCTCATCTGGAGTCGGAGAAGACGATGCTTATTATCATGTTTGTCCCCGTGCTAGCCCGTCACTGAATGTAACATTTCATCAAGAATCAAGAGATCCAAGCTGGGGGCGGTTTTGGCCCGCAGTGCGACCGCGTTGCCAGGAGTTAGAAAAACACTTCCAGGACGTACAGAATGTGAAGGCGGGCTGCTTACTTACTGTGGTAAAGTTTGGGATAGAACAGAATGTTTAAACAGCATCAGAGGATGGCACACTCTGACCTAGAAGGACACCTACTGGTAGAAATGGTCTGGCAGAGTCCCCTGTCAGAAGGAGTTTCAACTCCCACCTTCGGGAGAGCTTCAACCGAGGGGGACAGCGAGCATTGTGTCCGAGTGGGCCATGTTTCGTGCCTCCATTGTCGAGGCGGCTGTGGCCGTAAGGTAGTTGGTGTCATTCGTGGTGATAATTCTGGAGCCCGTGGGTGGAGGGATGCCATCAAGCTAAAGAAGGAGGCCTATCGGGTCTTTTTGGCCCGTGGAGGTACCGGCATGCCAAGTGGTCTGGCTCCTGACGGTCACTGAGGCAAGAACTTGGACATGGCAGAGGTTCGGAGAAGCCATGAAGAACGACTTCCAGGTGGCTACAAAGAGATTCTGGACCTCCATCTGCTGTCTTGAGAGGGGGAAGCAGTGCACACCGTCCACGTGTGCTGCTGAGATGTTATGGGTCAGTAGAAGAAATACTTCAAAGAGCTCCACGGGGACTCCGGTGTTTTTTTCTGTGGAGCATCTTTATACTCTCGGCAAGGTCCTTGAGGTTGCATGGCAGTCTACATGTGTTTTGTGGACTTGGAGAAGGCATTTGACCGTGTTCCTAGAGGAATTCTGTGGGGAATACTCTGGGAACATGGGGTACCAGACCACCTAATTCAGGCGGTTATTTCAGTGTCAGAGTTTGGGTCTCATTGCCGGCAATAAGTAGACCCGTTTCCAGTGAGGGTTGGACTCCACTAGGGGTGCCCTTTGTGACCGATCCCGAATTTCTATGTGCAGCCACGGCGTCAAGGGGTTCCGGTTTGGTGGCTGCAGGATTGGGTCTGCTTTTTGCAGATGATGTACTTCGTCAAACTGTGACCTTTACCTCTCACGGGATCGGTTCGCAGCTGAGGGCGAAGTGTTTGAGAAGAGAATCGGCATCTGCATGTCCATTTGCATGGTTCTCGCTCAGAAACAGGTGCAGTGCTGGCGTGACAGTGCTGCTCCTCCAGGCATCTGGTGAGGATGCCTCCCGCACGCCTCCCTCACCAATCGGGCATGTTCAGGGCACGTCCGACTGTTAGGCGCCCTCGGGGAAGACCCAGGACAAGCTGGAGAGACTATGTCTCTCAGCTGGCCTGGGAACGCCTCGGGCTTCCCTGCTTGGGCGCATCCCCCGCGACCCGACCTCGGATAAGCCATAAGAACATGGATGGCTGGATGGATGGATATTTTGAGCAAAGTGGTGACATTTTAGTGGACTGATATTTTACTTTTCCTGTTGCTCATCCTTTAGGTGATCAAGCAGCTGATGAAAAAAGAGTTCACTTTGGAGTTTTCTCGTGACCGCAAGTCCATGTCCGTCTACTGCACGCCGACGAAGCCAGGCTCACAGAGCAAGATGTTCATTAAGGCATGTTTGAATGACACCATTACACATTTCCTTATCATTCCAATCGCTGTCTTCTTTTGTGGATTCCTCCATCAAGTCAGTTGCCGTTTTGTCCAACAGGGAGCTCCAGAGAGCGTGATCGAGCGCTGTCAGTACCTGCGAGTGGGGACCGGGAAGGTGGCGCTGACACCGGCCTTACGTGACCAGCTCATGTTGAAGGTCCGTGACTGGGGCACGGGGAGGGACACCCTGCGCTGCCTGGCCCTGGCCACGCGTGACAGCCCACCACGCAAAGAGCTAATGGACCTGGAGAACTCGAGCAAGTTTGTAGAGTATGAGGTAAGTAGTTAAAGGCGGGTTTGACTAAACACCGGCAACTTTTCTTTCTATGGAATTAAAGCTAGACTGGCGACCAGTCCAGGGTGTACCACCCAAAGTCAGCCGGGATAGGCTCCAGCATACCCGTCACCCTAATGAGGACAAGCGTATAGAAAATGGAAGGATGGATGGAATTAAAGATAGACGAGATCAATGAGATTGGACGTGCTTTTAGATGAGCAGAGAAGGACCCGCTGCTTGTTGAGAAGAGCAATGCATGCTTTCATATCCACCCCCAAAAGTGTCCAGTGGGACCAGAAAAAGTCATTTTGATTACTTGCTAGATGTGGTGTCCAAACGTTTTCCAATAAGGGAAACAATATTTTAACTTTATGCTGCAAAATGACATTTCCTTCACAATATTCAAAAATATCATATTTCTTATAAAATTGCAACTTTTATAATGTGACCTTATTTTTCCTCATAATACTATAACATTATTCTTGTATTATTATGCCTTTTTCTTGTTTAATTACAACTTTATTCTCTTAATATTTGGACTTTATTTTGTTAAAATTATGGCTGGGTTTTTTTTCTATTTTTGCTTTTAACTATTCCAACTTTCTTTTGGTAATTTTTTTCTCATAATTATGACTTCATTCCCATCATATTTTGACTGTATTTTTCGTAATATGACTTTTTCCACAACCTAAAAGAACTTTATTTGTTATTTTTTCTGATTTTCATAATATTACAGCTTTAAAAAAATAACGCCCTTCTTACTGAAATGTTATTTTTCCTCATAATATTACGTTATTCACGGGCCACAAATGGCCCCCGGGCTGCATTTTTAACCCCCCTGCTGTGACAAGTTGTGTAAAACTACCCAGGATGCCTTGTGGTGGGTAGATAGATGTTGGTGCATACGGAGGTGGTAACGTTATTTTGGAAGCAACCATGGGCGGGGGGTGTGTTTTGGTTTTCCGTGCAGTGTGATTGTGTATTTGCTGAGGCTGATCCACATCATGATCCTATTTTGTCTGAATTCAGTTGGGCCTTACATTCATTGGCTGCGTGGGCATGCTGGATCCGCCCAGGAAGGAGGTCATTGGTTCGGTGAAACTGTGCAACGAGGCGGGCATCCGTGTCATCATGATCACAGGCGACAACAAGGGCACCGCGGTGGCCATCTGCAGACGGATCAGCATCTTCGGTGAGGAGGAGGACGTACAGGGGAAGGCCTACACCGGCCGGGAGTTCGATGACCTCTCCCCGGAAGCCCAGAAAGAAGCCGTGAAGCGTGCGCGGTGCTTTGCACGTGTGGAGCCAGCTCACAAGTCTAAGATTGTGGGATACCTGCAGTCCTTCGATGAGATAACGGCCATGGTGAGCAGAATGAAGGAGATTCCTGTACTGTACACACCGTTTACACCAAGCAGTTTTGTTGTTTACTCTGTTTTTTTGAAGAAAGATTTGTGCCACTTATTTCATGGAAAGTGTTTAACTACTGTTTAACTAGCCATGTTACACTCACAGATCGGTTTCTGCACTGTTTAACTAGTCATATTAAATGCACTGTTCAGCACTGTTATCTATCCAGGTTACTATCCAGGATACACTTGCTGTTCTACACTGTTTAACTAGCCATGTTACACTCACAGATTGGGATCTGCACTGTTTAACTAGTTTTGTTACATGCACTGTTCTGCACTGTTTAACTAGTCATGTTACACTCACTGTTTTGCACTGTCCAGGTTACATTTGCTAGTTCTACACTGTTTAACTAGCCATGGCACATTCACCGTTCCGCACAGTTTAACTCGTCACGTTACGCTCACTGTTCCGCACAGTTTAACTCGTCACGTTACGCTCACCGTTCCGCACAGTTTAACTCGTCACGTTACGCTCACTGTTCCGCACTGTTTAACTCGTCACGTTACGCTCACTGTTCCGCACTGTTTAACTCGTCACGTTAGGCTCACCGTTCCGCACTGTATAACTCGTCACGTTACGCTCACTGTTCCGCACAGTTTAACTCGTCACGTTACGCTCACTGTTCCGCACAGTTTAACGCGTCACGTTACGCTCACTGTTCCGCACTGTTTAACTCGTCACGTTAGGCTCACCGTTCCGCACTGTATAACTCGTCACGTTACGCTCACTGTTCCGCACAGTTTAACTCGTCACGTTACGCTCACTGTTCCGCACAGTTTAACGCGTCACGTTACGCTCACCGTTCCGCACTGTTTAACTCGTCACGTTAGGCTCACCGTTCCGCACTGTTTAACTCGTCACGTTAGGCTCACCGTTCCGCACTGTTTAACTCGTCACGTTAGGCTCACCGTTCCGCACTGTTTGACTTATCATGTTACGCTCCCTGTTTGGATTGTGAATATAAATCATGGCAAGAGGTCAGTGAGGCGTGGCATGTTTCAGTCTTCCTCTTGTGAAGGTGCTCTCTGAGACACATCGATGAAAAGCTGTCATCTGTGGCCCGCTCTGCTGCTTCCTGTGGCTTTGGAAGCTGCCTTAAGGCAACAGCAATATTTCCATGCAGCCCTCCAAAGAATGAATGAGGGAATGAATCGTTGACATTCTAAAGTAAAACAATGAATGCAAATAGTAAGCATAGTCTTCAATCCTAGACTGGCGATGGTGTGAATGACGCCCCCGCCCTCAAGAAAGCAGAGATCGGCATCGCCATGGGCTCTGGCACGGCGGTGGCCAAATCGGCATCAGAGATGGTGCTTTCTGACGACAACTTTTCCACCATCGTGTCTGCCGTGGAGGAAGGCAGAGCCATCTACAACAACATGAAGCAGTTCATCAGATACCTCATCTCTTCTAACGTGGGGGAGGTCGTATGGTAAGATACAACACGGCCACCTTCACGTCGACCTCCACAGCTCATGTTTCTGTTCCTCTGAAGCATCTTCCTGACAGCCATTCTGGGTCTCCCTGAGGCTCTGATACCTGTCCAGTTGTTGTGGGTCAACCTGGTCACCGACGGCTTGCCTGCCACCGCCCTGGGCTTTAACCCCCCGGACCTGGACATCATGGATAAGCCTCCACGTAATCCTAAAGAACCTCTCATCTCGGGGTGGCTTTTCTTCCGCTACCTGGCCATTGGAGGTACAGTTTTGACTTCCATCAGCTGACTTTTATCCATGTCTTCTGAGTTTTCAACCAGATGCAAAGAAGGGGCAAATTCGTGTACCTTTTCCAACGAGGGTTGCGGTGAAAGAAGAAAGGAAACAACTTTGGTAGAGCAGTAGATACTTCTGCTAACACGTGATGTATATTTCATCTCAGCTTTGTCATATACAGTTGCTGGAAAAAAATGGTATTATTAGTATCCTCTTTGCTCTCGTTTTCCCATTTTGGCTCCAACTTTTCCAAATATTTCGACTTCTTCTCAAATAATCTCCATAGATAATTGGTAGTATTAAACTTTATTATGCTTCAGTCACCTTTAAGAGAAACGCACGTTTCTTTTTTGGTTATTATGCCTTTATTTGCATAATATTTGGACTTTATTTCCTTACCTTTTTTTCCCAACCTAATTTTCAGAAGTGACTTTTTCATATTACTAATTAAAAAACACATTTTTCCTTTAGTATTTCAACTCTATGCTTTTAAATTGAATTTGTATTCCCCTTTTTTTCCCCAGTTTGACTTTTTTCTTGTAATTATCTTCTCATAATTATGACTTATGAATTATTCCCTTAATAATGTAACTTTATTTTATATTATACTTACATTAAACTTTTTCTTCAACCTAATTTTCCAAAAATTACAACTTTGTGGTTTAATAACTACTCAAAAGAATAAGGTTACTAAAATGAGTTTTTTGTGCTTTATATATATTTTTTTTCTAAATAGCTTGACTTTTTTCATATGAAACTACTGTTGGTTTTCCTATTTTTTGTTGATTTTCTTGTTAAATGATAGTTTAAAATGTGCTGTAAGCCAATAAAAAAAAAACAACAACAAACTGCTATGTGCCGAAGGTGGCCCCCGGGCCACACTTTGGACACCCCTGTCTTAGACTCGGCCGTTTTAACCATAACAGGACTGATACCAATGACTGTTACTGTTATTAGAAGTATTTAACTGTTACTGTGGAAGTATTTACATTAGTGTCATGAGAACCCGATGAGAACTACAATCAGTGAGCAAACACAAACAGGGCACCTCCTACCACAGTGGGAATAAGTAATGGCGGCTACAGGCACGCTACACACATACAGTAACTTCAGCTAGCTCCCAGCATGCTTTGCGGCACCTGTTTTTATTCTGCAATGATGCACTGACCAGGGACAAGCGAAGCATCTACTTGAGTTGATGAAATAAAGGACCAATTCATGTGTTTGACGTGTCCCAGGATATGTGGGCCTCGGTACCGTGAGTGCGGCCACATGGTGGTACCTGTTTGATGACCAGGGACCACAGGTGTCTTTCTATCAGCTGGTGAGTGTTCGTCAACGTTAACCGAAAAGCCCGCGAGCCACGGTGCTGCTCTGTCTCTTTCATGGAGCTTACGTGTTCAGAGATGTGTCTGCCTTTTCTGTTCAGAACTTTCATATTTTTGCTTGTGGTTACACTGACGACGTCCCGCCTCCTCACAGGGACACTTCATGCAGTGCACCGAGGAGAACCCGGTGTTCCGCGGCATAGACTGTCAAGTCTTTGAGTCCCGCTATCCCACCACCATGGCCCTGTCCGTGCTGGTCACCATCGAAATGTTCAACGCCCTCAACAGGTCGGTGGTCTTCTCCTTTTAAATGTCAACTGTGAGATGCTGATGTTTGCCGTCCGCATCGCGAAAACGCCCATCGCACGTAATCAGCATAGCCAACAAACCTTTCTTAGATGCTTGGCAAGACTAATACTAGGAGAGGAAGGAAAATGATGGTTCTGAAGTTCTTGCAGTCACTCTGCAGAGACGGCAACCACGAGACCCGAACAACAGACCAAAGAACCCCGACTCCCAAATCAGTCCGTTCATCGAGGTGGAGTTGGAACAGACCTTCTCAGTCTTCGTTCCTCATCTACCTCTCCAACAACTGTGGACCTTCCAGCTTTCACAGCGAGACCCCTTTCCGGGCACTACTTCCTTACATGGCACGGCACATATGCCATCACTGATGGACCAAACCCAAAAACACGATACAGTAATCCCTCACAATGTCGCGATGCGATTGTCACTCCCTGGCCATATTGCAGTTTGTGCTTGAACACAGCCTATTTTGTCACGCTTGTTTAAGCAAATTGTGCTCATTCTTGGCCTTTGCAAGCATAAAAAAGGCGAAATGATCTAACTAAATCAACAAAATGAAAATACAAGGCAGAAGAGGTGTTATTATTGTGAATGTAGTGCTCTACATTGGTCTCTAGGGGTCACGTACATAGGCTGGAAGTATGCTGTCCACAAAAAAAGCAACCAAGAACTGCTAATGTTGCTATATTTATGTCTTATTTTATCTGATTATTGCTACTGTATTAGGAAATACAAAAGTAAAAGGTGACTATAGGGGTGTTATTTGATGTCTACAGGACTCTAATGTTTAAAAACACATTTACAAGAGCGTAAATGTGTGGAAATTCACTTATTGCAGTAAGATCTGGAACCAATTAGCCGACATAAAGGTTAGCGCTGCTTATTGGTTCCGGAATCTCATCGCATCAAAAATCTTAACGTAACTAATTCAATAAATTAGCAACGCCATTAATAAATATGGACCCCCTGCCCTTTTCCATCCTTGTGGTGCCCCCCGGAGAATGGCGCCCGGGGTACACAGTTTGTACTACCCCACCAAGATGTATCTAAAGAAAGCGAAGCCCAAGTTTTCCGTTATGTCTGTTGTAGGACTTTCCCAAGGAATGGAAAAACTTCTTGCACGTGGTTGGAAAATGCCAAGAATCTCTAATGTCTTCCCCTACAGTTTGTCTGAGAACCAGTCCCTGCTCAGAATGCCTCCCTGGGTCAACATTTGGCTCTTGGGAGCCATTGTCCTTTCGCTGTCCCTCCACTTCTTCATCCTCTACGTCGAGCCTCTGCCAGTGAGTACTTCTCGTTTACAATATTACAATATTACAATGTGTGGGTAGTTTGTAAATATAGCAAACTTTTTCACACATCTGGGTTAGAAAATCAGTGGGGGATCCCCACCTTGACAGTACTTCAAATATGTACTTCATATATACGTCATATATACTTTCTATATGTACAGTTTATATATATATATGGAGTATTCAAAGTATATATATATATGTATGTATATATGTTAGCGTATGTAATAGAGTCCCAGAGAAGGGTTATTGCATGAGGACTTATTGGACGGTCCCTAACGCTTCCCATGCCTCCATTGTCCAGCTGATCTTCCAGGTGACCCCCCTTCGCTGGTCTCAGTGGGTAGTGGTCCTGAAGATTTCTATCCCAGTCATCCTCCTTGACGAGGCGCTGAAGTATATTTCCCGGAACCATCTGGATGGTAATTCTCTGCCTTTGGTATTAAGAGCACTGAATGAGATTCGCGTCTTTCTGCAGGCCACTGAATGTTCTCGTGATGTTTTTAAAATCTGGTAGGATTTCATCCTTTTGACTGTCTTCTTTTTTCCTCCGCATCTCTAACGCAGCCTAAATCCTTAAATCCCCGTGTGTGGAAAGGTACAAAGCCCGTATAGCGTCTTTACCTGCCGCTCGGCGGGACCGCTGGACAATCACTCTGTCTTCCGGCTTTGGCAGGTGACCATGAGACGAAGTACCGGAGGAGATGGCAGCAGAACTAAACCGTCTCCCTCAAACACTCCCATTGTCAGACCCTCTTACGACACCCGTCTCCTGGCTGGTGGGATGCGGCGCAGCTCCCAAGTGGAGAAGCGTGAATGAAGAAGGGGAAGGCGTGTGTGATCCTGCAAGCTTGGCTGTGGACGTGAACTTCCAGCAGCAGCCCAACTTGAAGGGGGGGTGGCAGAGGAACGGACATTAATAATGCAGGCTGGGTGGGGGGGAGGGTTAAAAAAAAAAAAAAAAGCACACAGATGGCATGGTGGGGTGTGAAAACGTCTCTTGTAGAGAGCTACCAAACTTGTGTGTGTGTGCGTGTGTGCGTGTGTGTGTGTGCGCCACAGTAACGTGCTGGTCTTGCCCAAGCTTCTGCAAATCCCTTCCTGGAGGCGTGTGATGTCATCATCAGCAAGCGTCCTCGTCACGCTTCTGTCCTTTCGGGGTGCGCTCGTGTGCTGCAGCTGAAGGTGGTTTGGCGACAAAAAAGATGACCTTGTTTTTATACGCTATGGCTGACCGGCGTAGCATGCGTTCATTTATACCGTATACTTGCTGTACATTCCTTCAAGCCGAGACACACTCCTGAACAAAACCTCCAAATCAGGAAGGGGGCGTGCTTGGAATTTTGCAGCTTCGCTCTATCCCATCGTGCAGCTTGTGGTTGAATATGGCTATTATTGAATATTATTAGTCAGAAAGTGTGCATATTTGCAAAGTGTGTGTATTTTTTTGCCTATTTGAAGCATAAAAATGAAGTAAAATGAACTGTTGAGACACACAAGCACCAGACTTGATCGCCGGAACAAGGGGCTCGAATGCTCTCAGCCACAATAATCCCTCAAATGTGCAACACTGCGACATATTTGCAGCATCACAAACACAAGTATGCGTATTGTCTTATGTACAGTAAGTACGTTATGTATTGGGTAATACATTGGGTAATGGCCGTTTAAAGGTGGCTACGATATCTCGGGTTTCTACAAATAAAGGAAGAGCCATGTCTATTATTAGCCCAAACATACGATGTGTAGTGTTCTGGTCACTGGGCGGCAGGAATGACACAAAACTTTGGCTTACCTGACATTACCTTAACACTGCATGAAGTCAGCCATGGCATGTCCCACATGATAGGAAAAAAGTACTCCCATTTCGTGTGGAAGTGGTACAATTTTGACTCAAGTTTTAAAGAAAGAAGTTTGAGGCGAACTGGTTATGTGATGTGCGATATCACTGTTTATCAGTACAATTCAGGCTGGTACCGATTGGATTCCAGTACTGTGTGGAAATGCATTTATGGTGTCTGGTAAATTTTAAAAAGTGAATTTCATATCAATTCATTTAAATGGGTGCATTTGTGTATTTATCTTAAACCGCTGGTTTACAATGTAGCCCCGCTAATATACAGCAACCAGATAGAACCAGAACAAAATCATATAATCATTAAAGTAATCAAAGTAAAATAATAAAATCAAGTATGAGAATGAAAACATGAATGACATTTCACCCGTGTATCCATTTATCATCATTTCAACACAAACATTTCCTCAAATGACTGAAGTACTAAAAGTATCGGTATGTTTGAGTATCCATTACAGATACAGACCATGAAGATCTGGTATCGGAGGTATCAATATTTTGGTATCCATCCACATGTCATCATAGCTCTCCAGATTGCTAGCTAGTGGCCTTCTCGAGTCCCTCTAGTAAAGAGTTGCGCAATGTGATGTAAACAATGAATAATATGAGTGTCAAGGTGACAATAGGGGTGTTATTTCACACCTACCAGGCTCTAATAATGTTGAAAAAAGTATTGAAACCCTAACTAGGAAAATGGGTCACAGTGGTGCTCTTTTTCTCTTCCCTTTCTGCACGTTAAAAGAGGTTCTAGCCCTAGCCATTCACTTAGTCCGATGTGGGGGGGCACGGTGGTCAAGAAGTGCAAAACAAAAAGTCCCAAAAATCCCGATTACAGCACCCGGAAGCGGAATATACCGAATCCGGAATATACCCAGTTGGAGGAAGTGATAACGTTTGGACCAATCCGCTTCGGGGAGTTGGAACATTCCTTTTCCGGTTGATGTTGGAGGCCCAGAAGTACCAAACACAGCAGAACAAGTGACAGTTTCTCCACCCATTGGAACGTCTGCTGGACTTTGTATACAGTATATATATTTATATATACTTACTGTACATTTTCCGATATATCTACACATTTATACATACTGTATATAGATCTATATATAGATCTATATACACACATTTATACATACTGTATATAGATCTATATATAGATATACACATACATTTATACATACTGTATATAGATCTACATATAGACACATTTTTACATACTGTAAATAGATCTATATATATAGATATATATTTATACATACTGTAAATAGATCTATATATACATTTATACATACTGTACAGATACATTTATACACATGAATAGATATAGATCTATATATACATATTTATACATGTACATACATATATATACATTTATATATCTGTATATATAGATAGATATATACATATTTGGATATCTCTATACATTTATAGATCTATACATTTAAAGATTGATAGCTATATTCATAGAGATATGAATGTATACAGTAGCTACTGTAGGTATGGATTCTTTTGTGCCCTCCAGGAGAAAGGACATGGAGCACATGCGTTCCTTCCATCCCACACGTGCAACAAAATGGCCTCGAGGGTGCGTCGCAAAGCATGATGCCCACGTCCTCCATCACCGCCGAATCTCAGCACTTCCTGTCTGATTGGCGGCGTGCCGCACTAGCAAGTCTGCATTGACATCATGTGACCTGCACGCTAACCAAGCAACAGCCACATTGTTATTATTATACTGTACATTGTTCCGCCCAAGAACTACCTTACCGTCGTAGTGACACCTTGCCACACCACACTGGCTACCTACTAGCTGTTTAGCTAGCGACTGGCATCACCACACGCTAGCCAAAGCTCCATATCGGAGCTATGTTGCTGTGTGACACCGATGGAAGGAGGAAATGAGCAAACCAGTGTAAAGTACTCCATGTTAGCATGAATGTGTCTGTCTCTACACCTCACAGCATGGATACAAAACCTTCTTGGACGTCTTTTAATAGCCCCTTTCTAGGCGGAATAGCTGTGTCCCGTTACGTGCATAATTGCGGCCTCTTCTTACCCCTTTTTTATATCTTTGGAAGGCACAGAAAAGAGAACGACGTGTCTCACGTGAGGATTGTGGGTAATTCTTTTGAAGAGTTGAGCTCCGGATGCAACAAGGGAAGCGGGGAAGGGAGGTGCTGCTGGAGATAACGGCACTACCTTCTTAGCATTCAGCTATTTCATTGGCTTACGTGGGACCACAACGTAATGACGTAGACAAAAAATACACCAATGATGCATTCGGTCGCAGCTGCCAGTGAAATGATTGCGTTAGTTAGCCAACATTAGCTCCAGGCTGAATGTCTAGCGGCAACTCATTGCAAACTCACCTCAAAGCGGCCTTGCT
>QODF01000096.1:1599454-1623871 GCA_024372805.1 Oostethus manadensis
CTCCTATACACTCCCATACACTCCTATACACCCCATACACTCCTATACACGCCCATACACTCCCATACACTCCTATACAGCTCATACACTCCTATACACTCCTATACAGCCCATACACTCCTATGCACCCCATACACTCCTATACAGCCCATACACTCCTATACACTCAGTACAGTTCATACACCCCATACATTGCGTAAACTCTATACACTCCTATACACTTCGTACACTCTACACACTCTGTCCACCCTATACACTCTGGAAACTCCATACACTCCGTAAACTTTATACACTCCTATACACTCCGTACACTCTACAGACTCCATACACTCTTTACACCCTATACACCCCATATACTCCGTAAACTCTATACAGTCCACCTAACTCTAAACACCTCATTTTTTCTTGGAGATTAATAAAGTATCTATCTATCTACAAGATACAGTAGAGATGACTGTACTTTTATTACTGCAACGTTACAAGATACAGTAGACATGACTGTACTTTTATTACTGCAACGTTACAAGATACAGTAGACATGACGGCCCATCACACATGAACTTTTTTCATCATACAAGAAGTAGGAAGTTGAGGCTTATTACCAAATCTTTATTAAAAGTCTTTGGGTGCTGTTGACATATTATCCAAAACAAGTGGTACACACAAAAGCAGCACCGGTTTTAGTTGGATGGGATTGTCTGACATGCATGTTGAACAGAAGTGTCATATAAACACAGCGGGACCTTGGTTTATGTCATGAATCCATTCCAGAAGGTCCGACCTTCACGAGGCGCTTGCGTCCACATTTTAGATCGCAGGTCACAGCAAAACAATCAAAACGGCTCGCATCTAAAAGATGCCAAAGTACCGCTGCATAAATGACAACAAAAAATACCGGCAGTGCTTCAGCACCTTTTTGCAGCTGCATTGACCAATCCATTGCCTCTGCTACTTCCTCAAAGTGTGTTGCGGGTCGGGGGTCAAACAGGACGTGCTGACGCGTCAAAAAAGGAATAGTGCTGCTAAAGGGAACGTCCTGCTAATGCGTTTTGGCAGCACCAATAATAATGCGTACAAATGACAAATGAAAGGCATTAATGAACTTTCATGGTCCCTTTTACCTCCAGTCTTGACAAACACGGACACCACCTTCCTGTTTTGCCGTGAGTTATTTCTTGAATTCACCAGTGTTTCTCACCTTGCTGTGCATTTCTTTGGATCACATCTGCAAAAGGAAACCCAATCGGAGGCAAAGAAAGCAACAATTTACTTTAAAAAGGCGAAGGACCCTATTCAGTTTGAGAAACAACGCATGGCAAAACAGGAAGGTGGTGTTTGTGGTGATCTAGTTGCCACATTGAGTCACCGAGGAAGTAGTGACTCCACCGCATCACCGCTGTCACATTTGACACATGCACCGTTACATGCTCCCGCTACAAAAAGTGAAAAGTGCAAAAAAGTGACTCCAATGGCTTCCTCTAATCACAAATCCATGTCTGTAACAAAAGTGATCGGATCGGCAAAACTATTAAAACAATTGGACCGGGTCAGAACAAACCCCCTGTTGACTACATAAATGCTGTGTCTTTGTTGTTTTCTGAGAATCTACTGCACCTACTGGTAACTTGTAGGCATGTAGCAATAAAGATATCCTAATAACTGCTTATTATTATTATTATTATTATTATTATTTTTAGCACTACTGTAATTCCACTTGTAAGTCTGGATGGGTGGGGGACGCGCGACTTATGCCTTCTTTCTTCTTCTGTGGTTTGGTGGCGTCCACAGCGCCACACGTAGGTGGGCCTTGTGTATTACTGCCTTTTCCCTCAGTGATCCGTTCCCGGCCGGAAGCAGCCGTTTACTACTCCGGCACGGTGTGGATGCGCGGTGGGTTTTCAAACAGCCAAAAGAACATTCCCGAGGACGTTCCCGTGTGGCCAGGGCCTGAGTCTGCACTAAGCGCTAACGTGGGCGCCGGTGCCATTATGATACCGAGTTATGGGTCAGAAGCAGGACCCAAAAGTGGCTTGTTGAAATGTTCATCTTTGAAACACGAGCGGTCATGCGTGACGAAAGCGTGGCCGGGTTTTCTAGCCGGGCTTGTTGGTGCGAGATAATTATTATTAATTGAATGTTCCGGTCTTTGAAAAAGCCCCGGGGTGTTTTGCAAGAGTGTTGCCGAGCAGCTCCGCTTCCCTCTTGAGTGTTCTTTATATTTGTGGACCCGAATATACGCGTGGTGCAGATCTTGTACAGCACAAGGAAGCAGCGCTGGCCGCGTTTGCCTTTCCGTCCGCATGGCTGCTGACCGGAGAAGCAAAAATGATTTATGGAAAACAAAGGATTTGCTGCATCTGTAGACCAACCACATCTTCACCCCCATTGCTAACATCGCTGCGGCTTTTCCGATGCTGGGCTTGGCGTAAGGGCTGCTGCCTTTGGCCTCGTGCAGAAGCAAAAGCCGCCTGCGGTGAAAAAGAGGCCATGTCAGGATTTCATAGCCCTGCAGCTCCTCTGGGAAATGCCTTCATCAAGGTGTGAAAAGGAATGCAGGCCAAGCTTACCTTGACATCTTTTGCACTCCTGTTAAGTACGCCTGGCCTTGAAGTCCGAGAACGAGCAGAACTATTTTCAAACCACGCTTCTTACCACACAGCGCTCTTCTTGTCAAACCAAAACACGTCCACGGTGGCGTGAAGCGTTTCATCTGACTGTCCATCTCGCGTTCCATCCTTCCCAAACTCGCGAACAAAACCCAGAGGTACTTCAACTCCTCCACTTGGGCCAGAATCTCATCCCCGACCCGGAGACGGCACTCCACCCTTTTTAGGGTGAGATTCGTGGACTCGGACTTAAAGGTGCTGATTCTCATCCTGGCCGTTTCACACTCAGCTGTGAACTGATCCAGTTGGAGATCACGGCCCAATGAAGCCAACAGGACCACATCATCTGCCAAACCGGAACCCCTCAATGTCCTGGCTGCATGTCCAGAAAAGTAATGGACAGAATCGTGACAAAGGGCAGTCCAACCCTCACTGGACTTATTGCCAGCAATGCGAACCTAACTCGTCGCAAACGGGCTGAAATTGACCCCGCAGTCGGTCAATTGCGGGGTCGGGTCTTTAAAAAGCCCTGGCGTCGTTGCCAAAGATGAAAGTTCCCCTCGGAGGTTAAGGCCAACCTGCCAGCCTGAAAAGGTCTTGGCTGAGATGCGTTCAAGTTCTGGTCGTGTGAGAACAGTCAGAGCATTTTGTTTGTCTTTGAGTGGCTTTAAAGCCGGCAGAATTTTTATGGTTTTTATGGAAAGTGTTTGAAAATAGTCCATCCATCCATTTTCTATACCGCTTATCCTCATCAGGGTCGCGGGTATGCTGGAGCCTATCCCAGCTGACTTTGGGCGGGAGGCGGGGAACACCCCGGACTCCTTGCCAGCCAATCACAGGGCACATATAGACAAACAAACACTCTCACCTATGGACGATTTAGAGTTGCCAATGAAGCTGATATGCATAGTAATACTGTCAAAGTGTGATATACAGTATAGTTGCTTATGATACCATCAGACTGCCCAGTACCACCATACCGACCCATGCCCGGTCTGGACCTTCTGTGCAGCTTCCAAAAATGCTGGACTCTTTTAAAGTTCATCTTAAGACATCCTTTGAAGAAAAACAAGTTTTAACGTTCTTTTCATGTGCAGTATTTTATTTCCAAGTGCAAGTCTTTGTTCTTTGCCGTACTGCAGCACCAGGGGATTGCACTGGAATGAAAGGTGCACACAAACAAACGTGTTATTGTTTTTATTATTGTTATTATTATTACAGAAACATGGCGTGCATACGTGATATGTTAGCCAACAATCCTGCTAACCGAGGTTCCACCCCCCCCCCCGCTTGTAAACAGCAAAGCGTTGTTAGCAGCGGCTTTTTTCGACAGGGCCCTTAGCGAGTGGATTCGTGATGAAGACCTCATTAGTCTGCGCTCTCCCTCATCTGCATGTTAGCCTTCATTACGCAAAGCACAAGCTGCAGAGATCCTCCAGGTAACCCAGGCCACCCCCCACTGTATGAAAGCCGCAATCAAACCTTCATGCTTTCATTTTCCCCGTCGACGCTCGACTGAGATGCTCGGCCACCTCACCTTATTTTATGTCAAAAGCTCCTCACCTTATGGAGGGCCTAATGAAAGAACTACACCTGAGCCCAGGTGGCCCCGCTTAGCTCATTCAAAGCTCAGGCGGTGGTCCATTCAGCCAATTACTGCTCGGCCCGGGCTGGGAGAATCGGATTTTAAAGAACATCTGACACAGGATGATCTAAGTAGCTGATACGGGTCCAATACGAGTGACATAGCAATCCAGCACGAGACTTCTTTATGCCACCGAAAGAAACAACATATCCCGCTGCAAATCACATTTACCAGAATAAAAGTCCAAATGATGACTCACAAAGTCCAAATCAGGAGATGATATGTCATAAATAGGAGACAGTAAGGTCATCATTGTGAGATAGAAAGTCACTTTTTTGAGACGAAGAGCAAGTAGGACGCTCCTCCCGGCTGCACGCTAAGCTCGGTGCCGCTGAGCTGCTGCTCTGTAATCATTCGGATCAGCACACGGATGTTGATATAATCACCCGTCTCCCCCGTTTTTGGCTGAAAAGCTACGGGACGTGTTCATCCCCTCGGACATAATCTCTCTTCTGTTTGCAAAAATGCTCGCCAAAAGTTCTCCAGCGAGGTTCTGGCCCGGCATCTCGATTCTGCTCTTCTGTTCCATTCTCCTTCAGCTGAAAGTGTACTTAATTATTTTGCTGTACCCCTAAATATGCGCAGGTCCTTGGATTCGATTGTATACGGCGGTACCGGGTCGGGTCAGCCCATTTTTCAGGTCCAAATGTTTTGCTAAACGTTTGCCTCGGTTTGCATTCGCCAGCTCGGTTGGCGTTCAAAATGAGTGCAGTTTGTTGGCAGCGCCATCTTGGATGACACGCACGAAGCTTACAGCCGTCGTCATTCCGGGGGGTATGCAAACACGCCGGGTCAGCACTAAATCACCGCGCTCCTGCACCACTCGTGTGCCATCCCGTCGAGTGCCGCGCTCGTTGCTCCCACATGGGTTTGCATCGCCGCAGCACTTCCTGCATCCGTGAGGCAGTAGTGGCGTTGGTGGTGCTTCCGCGGACAGCAGCACTTTGTTTTCTCGCGGAATAAATTGCTGTTATACGGTGGTCGGTTTTCCCCACGGCTGCCCGGTACATTTCATATTTTCTGCATTCAACTATTGTCTCGTAAATGTTAACGTTTGTGGGTGTGTGGAATGGATTGATCGGATATACAGTGGAAGCTCGACTTATGAAAACCCTATTATACAAAAAATTCATAATACAAGTTGGGCTTTGAAGATATTTTCCCGTCTCATGTACCGAAAAAATATTCAAAATAGGAAAATGGAAAGTGCTGTCCAGAATTTTAAATGTCCCGCACCGCCATGCGAGCTGCCCCGGCCTGGGGGGCGGTAACGTTCCAAAGTAATGGATGCCCACCGCCATAAAACCCGAGGAGAAGAAGAAGAATCTGCCTTCCCATGGGTTCTCTCTCATCATCCTCTTCCTCCCAGAATGCCTAACGATGGCCAATCACAGCGTCCTTTTTCTCAGCGTACCGAAAAGCTCCCGTCCAATGTTAAAAAGGGAAACAAAAAAGTTTTGTTTGTAATGTAGTGATTTCATTTAAAGGTACAGTACGTAAACTTCTGTATGATTTCTGCCGTCTGTCAAAATGTTCCCTCCTCCTCCTCCTCCACCATCAAGCTCACCTGGCTCGACCGGAAAGTGTCATAATTTGTATTATTTTTCATTGCTTTTATTATTTTCTCATTGTTATTTTAATATTCGCGCATATGCAAATGAGGATGTCGTCATTAATCAACATGTTTTTTTCATATTTATGTAGGTTTGCAACGAATTACACCATTTATACGCACATCTTGTCTAAAATGCCCAAATTCCAAGCAACCTCGGACGGACCTCGCAATCATCTCCAGCTTCCACTGGATATTATTTTCTGTGGGAATATTTGGCCAGAGTCTGTTTTGGTTTGAGTGGGACTTTCTGCAACGTGTTCATGACGCTAACTGAGGCACCAGTCTCCAGCACGTTCTGACTGCAGCCGGAAGCAGTTGGGCAAGGCGTTTCTTAACAATGAGGAGAGGAGCCGAGGATCAGCGGGATGTTCTGAGGGATTATGAGGGCACGGAGCTGCACACTCTGAAGGGGGAGGGAGGGTGCTTTCTCATTTCAAACATCATAATCATCCCACGTGGTGTCCCATCCCTGCAGCTTTCCAGTGTTGTGAGATTTCGTAACTCTTGATTACCTTAGCTCTTACAGACCGGTACGGCGACCTTCTATAAATAGATGATCAAGCACAAGGTCCAGCATGATGGAAAAGGGAGGGAATAAAAGCAACATGCCTTGCTCGGAGGAGAAGGCGCTTGTTAGAGGGGAGACTTGTGTTGCAACATGAATTAGGGATTGGAAGGTCAGTCACGCTGGAGGCTCAGTCGGTGAGAGAAGAGGAGAAATAATTGGCTCGTGCATCTCAGGTAATCCTGCACATGCTTAATGCCGGGCAGGGCCGCCCATCATGTACCCGAGCGTCTAACGTGTGGCTGTCTCATGCCATGGCGTTGAATCGATGCATGGGGGTGTTTAATAGATTTACCGACTCGCGTCTGATACGTTTGCCTGCTAATCCTGTGGATGAAATTGAGGCCTCCCAGGGATTAGTCTGTGTCAGGTGAGCAAATCACCTAATCACGTAATCGTCAAATCAGCCACGGTGCATGAGCAAAAAGTGAGTAGAACATGAAAAACTA
The DNA here is from genome assembly GCA_024372805.1 of Oostethus manadensis. Lineage (NCBI taxonomy): Eukaryota > Metazoa > Chordata > Actinopteri > Syngnathiformes > Syngnathidae > Oostethus > Oostethus manadensis. The sequence goes on from QODF01000096.1 coordinate 1,606,335, forward strand.
AAATACTGTACAACACTGTGCTAAATTACACACACTTAAATACACCTCTTCTTCTTTCTTGACATTTCGCTCTATTTACCAATTTTTTGGTGTTTTTTCAGCCTGATTTGGTTCCAAAAATCTCAGCGTGGCTCAGCGTCTTTTCCGGTTAACGTTGAAAATGTACGGCAAATCTTTGCCTCTGTTTGCATACATCTTGTGGTTAGTGTGACTTCAGCGAGCGAGAGTTGCAGAGAGGGGCCGACAGTAGCCGCTGTGTGAATGTTCACTGCTTGTGTTCTCTGCTCCTTGAATAAGTCGCTAAGATGCATTGTGAGTCTCCACTTAAGCACAAACAGACACCGGTCTCAGCAGTCTCCACCGGTCTCTAGGTGTCGGTAACGTTACATTGGTTAGTCCGTAGCCACCAGGAAGTACACCGTCAATGCTAACGTGTCTTAATGTATAAGATGGCTTATTTCTTATTATGTCTACTAAATTGGGTAATACGATTGTAAAGGTGGTAGGGGTGTTATTTTCTGTCTGCAGGTCTCTAGTAACATGTATTTAGGTCCGTGCTGTAACTGTGATAATATTTCATTTATTAATATTGAATCCTACTTTGTGGAAATATACTTATCGCAGTTGGGTCTGGGACTAATTGAGCACGATAATTGAGGGACAACAGTATATTGATATTTCGTCACACTAGCCTATCGCTGCCTCCTTTGTGGCCCTCGGATAAAATGACAAAGGGGATTAAAAAAAAAAAGGCAATTTATGTAATACATGTTTTGTATCACAAATGACATCTACTTGCCAATACATTGCATGAAATAAAGTGGGAGTGCAGGATATGTAGGATAGGAAACCATTAACCAATCATTTGAACAAAAAAAAAACGCTCCAATGAGGTGAGAATAACCATACTGCGTGGGTGAGCAAATCAAGCGCTTATCTTTCCTCCTGCCTGTGTTGTAGCTTCCCCTGACCTCGCTTGTAAACACACACTTTCATGTGTTGGTTGTAGCAAATGCTGTGCAATAAAAGGGAAAAAAATCCACCAAACGCTCAAAAACCTTATCAGCCACCTGAAACGCCAGCGCAGCAGCGTTTGAGAAGTGCAAAAGGTTTGCCAGAAACCTCCATGCCGTCACACCGGCTGCTTGGAGCATGTGCCCGAATACAGCGCACCTCGCTGGGCCACAGCAGGTGGCTCCTCCCCCTCCAAGCTCTGCTCCTGATAGTAGTGATGTGGTGGCCGGAAGGCCAAGGTCTCGCTCTCTCGGTTCATTCCAAACACAAACCGATGCAGAGTGAAGCTCGCCGTTGATGAGCTGATTTCTAGTCACTCTCGGACTCTCCAGAGTTCCACGTGAGGCCAGAATCAGTCCCGCAATGTCACCTTGGAAGCTCACTCGGAGATGATGAGGCGTAATCACATTATTCTGCGTGTGGCGGGAGGAAGTGTCGGATTTAATCCCCCGACCGAGCAACAAGTGTGTGTGTGTGTGTTGTGGTGGGCAGGTGTGGACCTCCTCCATCAGCAGACGCTTGTTGATGTCCCTGCTGTGCTTCTTCTTTCGCTCTGTGCTTTATGTGATGCTCCTTGAGTGGTATGAAACGTGACAGGTGAAGGGAAGTGGAGGCCTCATCATCCTGTGGGCTCAGGGAGGGGCGAGCCACATGAAGGACCCCCCCCTCAGCTTTGCGTGATGACATGGTGATTATGCAATACAATGTATTTGTATACATTTAAGCAACAAACTGTTAGTTTCATAACACACCAAGGATTGACGCGTGAAATGATGGGCTTGCTGAATTCCGCTTGACATTATGTTATGTTGCATTTTCCATTCGCATCTTCTTTCCATGCCGTTGCTAAAACGTACACTCAGTGGCCGCAACGTTAGGCAGCGTCTTGCACCTTCTTACGAGATGTAACACAGAAAGGCAGGCAAACTACACATTTTGGAGTGTGTGTGTATATACAGTATGTGTATATGTGTTACATTGTGTGTGTGTGTGTGTGCGTATATATATCTATATGTACAGTAGGTATATACACACACACATTTACACATATACATACACGGACACGCGTAGGAAATAATGTAGATCCAACTAATCTGTTCTAGATAATAAAATAAATGTAATAAAAAAAAAAACGTTTTAGAGACAACAATCAGGGTTTACATGCAGAAAATAACGCCAAACAATTAAAAATGCTGACAGGACCCATACGTCCTGGTGAGATATTACAGAATAGCGTTTCTTACCATCTTTATCGGTGTAGAAGCACTCGTGACTTTCTTTGGCCCCGTGGTGGGTTGTTTGGCATCTCGCGGATAATGAGTCAGCCACATGCAGGGCAAACAGGCTAGTTTGTTATGTGCACCATGCTAGGAAATCTGTCTGCGTATGACAAGTCAGGCATCATTCTGCTGAAAACCGAATGACTGGGGGCAAAGGGCGGTGTGACTGGACTGCACTCCGACTGGGGCGTATGCTAACAGGGATGCCACTGTATTGTTATGCGATTCTTCGGCACTCTGGTGGTTTGCGTGCATTTCTAGCTAAACTGGAAAGGCAGAATCTTTGGCCATCCATCCATTTTCTACCACCTACCCTGTTCAAGGTCCTGGGGACCTAGAGCCCATCCCAGCCGACTTGTCACTCCGACAAACGTTCACAGCGTCACCGTGTGGCGACTGAACATTGTACGCTACCATGAGCGAGCACGGCCCATGTAGGTGTGAGTGTGGATCAATACAAGCACATTCAAACACCTGAGCAGGCCTGCAAGGTCACATAGTTGCCATGGAAAACCAGGGGGATTTAGCTCTATTTATACTGGGAATGCTGGGAATCGGGAATGCCTGCTCTTTGCTGTCCGTCAAGGAGAAAAGAGGGGGGAAAAAACAAAGGCACTCGATGAAGAAGCTCTTCAAAGATCTCCTCCGTTTCTTAAATGAAGAAAGCTTTTTATCTTCTTCTGGCCTCGGCTCCTTTGGTTGGCCGCCTGCAGGCGATCCAATGCTGGGACGGACTAATAGAAGACGGCCAAGAATGAAAGTGGTCCGCTAATGGATTCCAATCACTTCTATGCTCTCAGTGTTGCTGAAGTCGTGCTGTTGAAAGCACTTCACGTCCAGCCATGGCTCTCGAGGCTGTCACCGGGTTACGTTTCTCTTTATTTTGAAATTCCAGCCAGACATTAAGTGGGACATTTGAAGGCCGTCCTCCTGTCCAAGTGTCACTCGCTCCTCGTGTTTATGAAACACATACCATTAACATAGTTATTAACGTAATGATTCTTCTGTACAGTAACCCCTCATGTGTCCCTAGGAGCTTGGTCGGTTCCAGGCCCAGTCGTGATAAGTCCGTTTCTACCAAGTAGGAACCCTCGTTTACAAATGGAAGATTTTGGTAGCAGGAGCATAGAAATCCAGTTTGACCTTTTAGGTAGGCTTTTTGAAGGTCCCAGGTAGGCAATTACCTGTCGGCGGCTTCTTCAGCACGCAGTCCCCGCTGTGAGCCAACCATGAAAGTACCCAAACCAGAAAGAGTTCATTGGTCACGAAGGAGAGCCCAAGGGTCCGAAGGGCAAAGTCACACCTCACTGGCCCGGCGTGGGAAGGTCAGCATCGAGTCAGGTTAAGCGGAGGAGAACGCTAGCATGTAAGCGGCTATTTATTCATTCACAGCCGTCCAGAAATGTTCCTCATTTTATGTTTGCTTTTGGAAAACTGCCAGGCTGCAGCTTTTTGATTTCATTATATTCAAACATTATATTCATTTATTAGTTGCACACAAATGAATACTAGTGGGCCGGGCCAGGGTGTTCCCCGCCTCCCGGCCAAAGTCCGCTGGGATAGGCTCCGGCATGCCCCCGCCAGCCTAGTGAGGACAAGCGGCGTAGAAAACGGATGGATGAATACTGGAAGGACTCGAAAAGGCCTCACAAACGGCACTTGTGTTTTTTTTGCATGCGGCCGTTAAAAAAACACCAAAACCCGTGATGCGTTTGTCTTCACTACTCATTTGATAGTAAAGGTTGCTGACCTACACATAAATGGACAGCGCTATAAGTTACTTTTGCATTCACCTCACCCCACATAACAAGAGAAAAGAAGCCATTTAGGACGTAAATAAGTAAGAGTGCCGTTCTTGGTCCCTAAATATCAAAAGGAGTCAAGTACTTGGAGGATGAATGCATTCCCTAATCCCTTCAATAACCTCACGGCCAGATAGTTTGGGCTTACATGTTCCTGTGCTTGCAGCCAGGGTAGGCTCTGGGGTGGCCGGAGAAGAATAACTCCTGCTCCTCTCCTTGTAACCATGACCCCCTCAAGCATTCATTAGCATTCAGTCCTCGCCCTAATGATGGTTGCCACAGCTAAGCAGTTGGGACCTACCGCTCCTCTCTCTGATGCTCGTTTTCACTTCCATGGTGATGGTTTTCCTTTTTTTGGCGCACAGTTGCTGAAGAAAGTCCAAAAAGCGAACTAATTCTTCACACACTGCATTCCTGCACCGGAGCACGCGCTGGTGTTTACGGAGACAAATGACCTTTTTGATTCATTTATGGTAGCGAGGAGCACCCGGTAGTACGGTTTGATGGAAACAGGATTTTAGTGTCTTGGTTAACAAAGACCGTTTCCTCTTTCAGCTCTGGTAAGCCCTGGTCAGTGCAAGCACCAGCTCTTCAGGTTGATGCTGTTCTGCTCTCCCTGCCGCCTCCACCACGCCCACCTCTCTTCCCGCCATGGCGATGAGCAGCGAGCCCAGCTCAGAGAGGACGGAGTCCGCTTCTGAGCAACAAGCCGGCAGTCTCACGGACATCCTGGCTGCCATGTCCACGCAAGACCTCGGTGGTTCTTTGAGGAACGGAGGGGCTCAGCTGGACAAGACCCAGCCCACAAGGACTCACCCGTCGCGGCCTCAGTTGTCTGGAAGGAAGTTCTCTCTGCAGGAAAGAGGCACTTACCTATCCTCCGCAGGGGGCTACACACACGTCTCCCCCCGGGTTGCTGGAAGGCCAACAGTGGAGTCGAAACGTGTGTCCATATCCGACTCTCCGGTAAGTTGTTTTCTACGTTGTTCCATCTTGGGTGGTCATTTGCAAAAGTGACATTTATAGATGACGCGCTAACTCATTTCCGCAAGTGACGCCATGGGAGTACCATCACTCCGGTAAACAAACCTTTGGAGAGGAAATTGTCACGTTCCGTATGTTGGTGTGCAGGGCAGGATGTTTTAGTTGCATGTTTAGGCCTGTGTTGTGGTTGTTTCCTATTTCTCTCGTGTTTTTCCCTGATTTGTCACTTTTTATCATTACGCCGTCTGCTTCTCGTTTGGCTCTGGTTATTTAGGTCCAGGCGTGCGCACTCTTGGTTGGTGTTTGTCCTTTTCACCTGGTTGTGGGTTCCTGCCGCTGCAGAGCAGCATTTCTCTTTATTAAAAAGCCGTTTGGAGTCCGGCTCTCCGCATCCTCGGGGTCGCTACACCGTGCCGGGAAGAGATCGTGACAGGAAGTAGCCTGAAGGAGAACCTTTTGCCCATCATCCACAATCCTTATGTGAAACATGAACACATATGTCGTTCCCGTTTCTCTACGTTCTAAAGCGAGAGTTAGCGTGAGGGCGCCAACAATGGATGTCACGGGACGCACCTATTTTGACAATAAAGCCCCAAAAACCCCTGGGAAAAACGTCAAGCTTTCCATTTAGGTAACTGCCCGGTATATTACCAGCACCTATACTTCTCTGGCGGAGTGACTCAACCCCTCACGACGCCTCGAGCCACTGCCGAGGGTTTTATAACTCCTGCCTGGCACGTGTATGATAGATGTTTCCTCACGCTGCCAACGAAACCTCAGGACGGACCAAGGCTCAGCAAGATGCCGTTTTTACCTTGAACTGAATTTACCAGCTAACAATGTCTGTTACCCATGAAATGTTTAGCGCTGTTAACCTGGAGGTTATCGCACATGGAGACATGGAGCTAAAAATTGGTCTCCCCCCATAATAAAGATATGGCTGTGAAAAGAGGTTTAAGTAACATTTATAATGCTTTACCAGTGTTACGGTCGCTACCGTGGGATAGTGTACATTATGTAAACAAGACATGGCTTGCGCCCTTGGCCCATTTTAATGTGGTGGGTTCTTGTCTTGCAGAATAGCATCCTTTTTCAAAATGCGTGCGGGCGCACTTGCAGGCCAAATGCTTTGCAGTCATCAGTGGAATGATGACTGCAAAGGACAGAACTCGAGGTGGCCGTCCACCTGTCTCTCGTTCTCTCACTGCATTTGTTTGGTCCATTGTTGTCTTAAACCTTCCTCTTTTGGAAAAGAAGACAAACTTACAGAGGACATGAACAATGTCAACATCCGGCAGCAACACAACATTTTGGCGTGACTGCTATTTTGATGAAAAATATACTGAACCAAGTTGACTCTACCCTGTGAAGCATTTGGTTACTCCAATGACGCCACAAAGGAGGCTGAGCTGTGAGCTACCTCGTCAACTATAAAAGTCATTTTTGCGAGCTTTTAAAAACGGAACAAGGTAGGACATACAGTATTGACAAAGAATACATACACAGTCTAAGCTGTTTAAGCAACGTTGATGAATCACATCAGGCACCCTTGAAGTTTTACCCAATTTCTCTGAAGATGCTGCAGGTCCCGTTTACGGTATTTGACACCGGTGTTCAGCGATGGCACTTATTTTACGTGAAAGAAACCTCGCAGCACAACACCACTAGGAATGGCAAATGATGATTAATTAATCACGGTTAATCCTGCCATCTAGTGGAAGAGCATTTCATTGTTCTGTCTGCTACTTGTGGTGGGATTCGTCCCAGTTTGTCAGGCAATTTATTTCTTGCCATAACGGATTCATGACTAGAAAAAAATAGAAACTAAAACAACTTGAAGGTAAACATATGATCATGTCAAACAACCCATGTATTACTTATACGCTCAACAAGGACAAAAAAGCCCAACTTTCTTTGTAAATGTTCGAAACAAATGAATCCAAACCAAACCAACTCGTGATCTTTAGCTCTCCTTGGATCGGTTTGCAGCCGAGTGTGACGGGATGAGAAGCACCGCCTTCAAGTCCCAGTCCATAGTTCCCCGAGTGGAGGAGTTGAAGTTGTTCCCGAGTGAGGGAAGGATGGAACATCTGCATGGGTTTGTTGTGGTGAAGAGTTAGCTGAACCGAAAGGCAAAGCTCTCGTTTAGTTTACCGGTCCATCTTCGTTCCTACCCTCAAGAGCTTTGGGTGGTGAGCGAAAGGACATATTTGCGTGAGAAGCATCTGGGAGAAACTCAGAGTTGAGAGGAGCCAGATGAGGTGGCCCGGGCATCTGGGCAGGGTACCTCCCGGACGCCTCCATACTGGGGGGGAGTTCAGGCACATCCGACCTAGCAGACCAAGGTCATGTTGGCGAGACTACGTCTCTCAACTGGCCTCCAAACGTCTTGGGATCTGCTGGGAGGAACCAGACGAGGAAGCCAGGGAGAAAGTCTGGGCTTCCCTGAAAGAAGATGGATGGCTCTCAACTTTTGTTTCCTCCTGCCGATTATTCTCGCTTTTTCCAGCATGCAGTCTCTACTTGTGTCGCTCGTGACTGTGCAAGTGTGTCCCTCCCCCTTCAGCAGACCCATACGACGCCAGGCATTCTGACCAATCACGCGCAGCTTCAGCAGAAAAGAAGATGAGAAAAAATGTTTCCTTACTTCCAAAGGTCTTTCATTTCACGAGCCTGGTCGTTGGCGAACGATCCATCAACATAACAGAATTGATGCAAAACACAAATAGTCATCAACAAAAATGTCAAGTGACACCGCCAGTCTCAACTAGCAAAAAGTTTAGGATTGTTATTTGCAAGGTTCTTTTGGAGAAGAAGAAAGTATTTGTTAGGGATGTCCTGGTGCACATTTATTGGCATTCGATCCGATCTGATTTTTAATAATCTTGCCAATTTCATCCGATCCGGTACTGATCCTTTTTTTTTTTTTTTTAATAATAATAAACGCGTTACGACAATGAATTTGTGAAATTGAACATGGTTAATAAAGCATTCAAATGAATGCGAGCAAAGTATTGCTGAATGTACTTTTATATTACACGGCATGAGCAACAATATCTAATCAATAATCAAACCACTGTGAGTCAGGTCCCTAATGACAATACAATCCATCCAATAAAAGATCAAATTGCAAAATACGGTAAGTAGCGGTGGGATTACGGTGTTGATCCAGGCTGCAGTTCAGCGTGTGGGCTGTAGAGGGCAGTGGTGCTCAGCATGCTGTTAAGTGTTGGAGTCATCAGAAGCGCGTAGAAAAAGAAACGAGCAAGTGTTCTGTGTCTGCATGCAAACAAACGGCCAACTGAATTACAGCCATCCTGAGGTGGAAGGATGCCACACTTTTAGGGTAGGACTAATCACGTGACACGCCTGCACCTCCATTTGTGGTGTGATTTAGAACAACCAGCGGTTAGAGCGGCACTTCCTGCGTGAGCTCCCGCCACCATGACAGAGGAGTCCGGGTACCGCAAGGTACCTTTTTAAAAAATTTGTATTTATAGTTACATTTTTGAATTAGGTTGTTTTGGTTGTAGTCAATCGATTCAACCACAAACCCTGCAGTGGGGCGGACTCAACTGAAAACAAAACAATGTATGCTTGCAAGGATTATGCAGACGCAACCTAAAAACATCAGCGGCCTGCGCCCCTCTGCCCCTAAAGCAGCGTACCACTCCTGGCTACTTTAGAGGGAGAGGGGCGCGGCTGTGGAACTAGCCTGTCGGTCAGGCTAAAAATAGCATTTTTATGGATGCAGCACTTACTGGTGGTCTGGGAATGTAAGCCCCGCGACAAGATGGGACGATAATGATAAATATCTCTTCATATCCGCTCATTGATGATGAATTCATGCAAGAAAAGGAGCTGCTGGTCCTGATGTGTCAGCCCTGACTTACACTTTTCTCTTCTTGTCGCAAACTCGACCTCACACCATCAAACCCATCACACAGCATGGGCCCAGCCCCGGAACCAGCACATTATATAACATTTTCTACAACGCGCTACCTGCTTTTTGGAGTTTTTATCGTCCTCTCAGCCAGTTTCAAGCCTGAAGCTTTCCATGAATTTTCCATGGCTCCATCTACTCCACTAGTCTCTTACCAATCACTGATCCGGGGGGGTGTTTTGCTCCGACGCCACGGAAAGCCCGCTGGCTGGCCGACCTTGATCGGTAGTGGCGCTGGTTGCTATGGAACTGCAAAGCTTTGCTGCTTTTGAATGGGCTTGCAGGCGGTCGACAGGAAGTGGCGACTATCATCACCTTTTCACTGATGATGACTGATGTTTCGGCGCCTTACTTACGTGCCTCTCCCCCCAACAGGATTGTATCCAGTTAAACCAGTATAAATTGAAGAGTGAGATTGGGAAGGTAAGTTACGCCATTTCCTTGCATCCATTCCTTGCTTAGATTACATATCTACCTTTCGGTCATTTTGCCCATCGTCCATAAAGTGTATGTGAGACATGAACATGCGTCCCTTTTCTGTGTGTCTTTTAAGAGAGCAAAACAGCCAGCATGAGGCTGCTAACAATGCACGTAACGGGACACGCCTATTCCGCCTTTTGAAAAACACCAACGATGTTCCGTTTTCGTAACGCACATTCCCCAAGCCACAGCGGCATCGCTGTTGTAGCAGCTAACGCAGAAGAACTACTTTACTGGCGTAGTGACACAGCGCCTCGCTCGCAAGTCACAATAAATGAAAATGAACTGGATAATTGTGCCGTATCTGTAACGGCGATACCAGCCGGAATTTTACCCAGTACTGGGGTCGATACAGCATCAGTGGTATCGCGCATCACTACGTTACAACATCGTCTTCATTGCCGTACGGGCTAAAAATGTGCTTGTCTCACAAGGATGCTGTTTTGTTTGCTTTCTGAATGAACTCCAGAATGTGCAGCTCCTCATATGAAGCACTGCCTCTTGTCACGTTGTGTTGCAGGGGTCCTATGGTGTGGTCAAACTGGCCTACAACCAGGATGACGACAAGCATTATGTAAGTTATGCAAGCTCACTTGTTTTGTGGCCAAACTTTACGCTCATCGTGGCTTTTCAGGCGCACATCGAAATAGGCCAGCCCGTTTGTCATATTAGCCCTCGGCTGGAATTAATGGCTCTTGGCACCTTCTAAAAATACAATTAAACAAGTCATACTTTTATGAGGGGAAAAAAATTACATTGTAAATAAATTGCATTAAAAATCACATTTTTAAAAACAACATTTTTCAGAGGTAAAACATTAAAGAAAAACATACTTTTCCAAAATAATCATGTTACGAAGAAAAAAAGTTGCAATTTTTGGAAAAGTGATGCAAAATTGTATGTCATACGTAAACAAAATCAGGGATTAGGATAAAAAGAACTCGTAGGTGTGGAAATATTTGTGAAATAAAAACTGAAATGGCAAAACAAGCCAAGTGGAATTAAGGAGAAACAAATTTTCCTCACCAATATGACAAATGTGTTTCATATCTACATGGGTTGGTTGAGAAAATGTGAAATATTAAAGTTGGAAAAGTTGGATGGAAAAAGTTTGATGTATTGCGGTTAATTGGCTCCTCATTTATGAAGCAAATATTTTTCATAATTACAGCATAGTTTGCAGCCTTCTACGAATGGGTTTTAACATTATTAGAGCACTCTAGACATGAAATAATAACACCCCTATATCACCTTTTGTCCAATGTAGTAGACATCCAAAGAGCAGATCATACATAAATAAGACATAGTATAGACAATATTTCTTGTTCTTTGTCAACTTCCTGTACAGTACTTCCCTGCAGTGGCTCATCAGTGTAACATTACTGGTACACGGTGACCAGTGTAGAATACTACACATCATTGTCACGTCTTTCAGTGTCTTTGGAATGCCTTTTATTTGGGTTTGTTCTTTTTGCCATTTTTAAGTCTGAAAATGCTTCATTTATGCAAAAAAGGAAAATTTAATCAATATGCTTACATATTACATACATGAGTGAAGCTCAAAATTAGCAGCACGGAGTGGGGAGGGATGACAGTATATACCGTACACCGTATTATAGTGTATACTGTACAGTATATAGTACAGGATTACAGTATACAGTACGTGATGACAGTATATGCTGTACACTGTATTATAGTGTATATAGTACGGGATGACAGTATATACTGTACACTGTATTATAGTGTATACTGTACAGTATATAGTACAGTATTACAGTATACAGTACGGGATGACAGTATATACCGACACTGTATTATAGTGTATATAGTACGGGATGACAGTATATACCGTACACCGTATTATAGTGTATACTGTACAGTATATAGTACAGGATTACAGTATACAGTACGGGATGACAGTATATGCTGTACACTGTATTATAGTGTATATAGTAGGGGATGACAGTATATACTGTAAACTGTATTATAGTGTATATAGTACGGGATGACAGTATATAGTGTACACTGTATTATAGTGTATACTGTACAGTATATAGTACGGGATGACAGTATATACTGTACACTGTATTATAGTGTATACTGTACAGTACAGTATATAGTACAGGATTACAGTATATAGTACGGGATGACAGTATATACTGTACACTGTATTATAGTGTATACTGTACAGNCTGCCCCACAGCCATCCTTCCCTGCCTCCCAGCCGCCTCCGGCCAGACAAAGCATCTGCACTGTGCTATTGATTTGTCCTCCCCCCACATCTTCCACCTCACTGGTGCTGCCTGTGGGATTTTAACGGGCGCCTTGCGAACAGCAAGCACCGCTTTCACTTTCATCTATGTCATTATGCTCTGCAGCTGAGATCTGCTCCTACTGTCCATCGTGTGTCGTAGGAAAATATCGTATCATATTTTCACTTGATTGTAACATAATAACTTTTTTTCCACTACCTTGTTTTTCACCAATTACAACGGTATTTGTCATTTTGTTTACAACCTTTTTCCCCCAAAGACGTGTTTTTGTTTGAATATTTCAACATTATGCTAGTAAAACGACATTGCTCTTGGCAAATCAAGACTTTTTCTTGTAGGATTCCAACTTTTTTCTCAATATTTTGACTTTATTGTTGTAAAATTACTGCAGCTTTTTCTATTTTTGCTGGGCTTTTGTTTTGGTAGTTTTCTTGTAGATCCTCTATCTCAGGAATGTGTCATCGGCCCATTAAAAGACCGGCAGCGGCCCCCCCGAGGCGGACCGATCCAAAGCTGTGTGCCGGGTTTTTGTGCTTTTCCGCCCACCATCAAACGCGAACACCTACCCACGAGTGCGATGCTGCAAGGAAAGAACGCTGGTGAAACACCGAGGAATAACACTCATGTAGGATGTTACGCTCCCGGCGACGCCAAGGACAGATGGAGCCTCAGAGATGTTGACAATCTTTAGGAGTGAAGAGGAGACAAAATGATTTCATGTTTCCATCCTGCATGTGTACACGTTGGTGCGCTTTGTCTGCAAGCCTGTTTGGACCCAGATTATGCAGCATGACAGAACTTGTGCTCCCCAGGGGCAGCCTGTGTGGGAGGACATCTGTACAGTAAATAATCCCAAATAACAAATGACAGGAAGGAAGACCCAAGCGGACGAGTAATGACAGATGTGGAACGTTGATTGTATTTCCTGGGAATTTGAGTTCTCTGGGGCGGGGGGGGTTGTTCAATCTCTCCCATCTGCTGCTTGAACGAACCCGCTCCCTGATTCAACCACGCGTACACGCACGAAGCGAAGACAACGTGCCTTAAAATGTAGCACTTAGCAGTCGTGTGACTGCTGCTAACTTTGACGGTGATTTAAACGGACGTCTGGCATTTAATTCCTCGTTTATGATACAATAAGTCAATTTCACAATGCACAACGTCAATAAACTAAATATTTTCTGTAGTTGTAGCATAGAAAACCCTTTTTACCATTTTCTTAATACAGTTTTTAACAATTTTAGAGCCCCGTAGACATGAATTAACACCCCTATAGTCACTTTTACACTCCGGTTATTCCTGGTTTACATCATGTTGCTCAGGCTACCGGATCACTGCAGGGACATAACAGGCAGAACAAGCTAGTGAGTTAACCCGCTAGCCTCTCCAGTGTACTTCTAATTCTAAACTTAAAGTGTTCCAAATGGGGGGGAAAATACAACGCTACATTAGCATGTGTCTGAAGGTGATTTTAGCCTAAAGCTAAAACAACTGCAGCAACAACTGCAATCAAGCGTTTTTGATCACTTCGATGAGTCTCTGACGGCGCTGTGGAGGAATTTTGCAGAATTGTTGTCATTCAGTCACAGTGGAGGCTTTTCCAGCATCAAGCGCCTTTTTAAGGCCATCCACAGCATCTCAATAGGATTCAGGCCAGACTCCAAAGGGCTTCAGCCATTGACAAGTGGACTGGCTGGTGTGTTTTGGATCGTTGTCCTGCTGCACAACCCAAGTTGCTTTCATCTTGAGGAACAGAAGACAGCAAAACAACCACTGTTGCTGTTAACTGTTGCTATGATGTTTGTTTTCTGAAATGTGGCGTTACTTTTACGCCAGATTTAATGGGACACACGTCTTCAACAAATGTAAGACATTCAGAAAAGTCACTGTGGTGTGTAGTATCCTACACTGGGCATTGGGTGTCAGTCCTTTTACATTAGCCACCACAAAAAGTCCTGTGAGTAAAAAACAAAACAAAGCAAAACACTTTTTAGACTTTAAAACTTCTCTATTCTTACCTGCTATAATCTTTTTTGGTTTATTTGTCTACCGTATTGGGGAAAAGAGTGTAAAGGTTACCATAGGGGTGTTACTTCATGTCTAGAGGGCTCTAATAATGTGAAAGTAATGATAAAAATATCTGGATGGTTCCTTCCACCACAAAAACAGTAGCTCAGTGCACGAACGTAACAGAACCATTTTTTAAGTAGCTCAGTTCACCTTGTCTTGTCTTTTGTCCCATTATCCCAAGTAATAGACTGGGAAGGGTCCCCAGTGAGAACGCCTGTTAACATGGTTTCATTTGTGCTAGTTTGGGCCCCAATGCGATGTCAGAGTTAAATAAAGTATGTGACATATCTAACAAATGACTTATTTCCAAAAGCAAGCGATATGCATTCACCCGAAATGTCAGTATTTTCATGGGTAAATTTAGCCTTTCTCTCTCTGCTGTCGCTGTGTTTTCACTCGTCTGAGAAGGTCGTTTATACAGTGGCACACGCGTGTCCCAACTAACGCGGGATAGTTTGGCCGTGAGCTGTCTTTCGGCTGGTTTTTGGCTTTGAACCGCAGTTACTGGCAGGCATAGCAGGGGCAGCTATTTGGGGGCTTGTGTCAATGTGACCGGGACTGAAGACGAGAATGGATGTAAAATAGCATTAGCTTTAGCTAGGAAATGGGTTTTTTTCCCGTGACACCTGAACCGGTCTGACGTGATGATGAGTCTATACACAAGTACTTCTACGTTCTTTGTGCTCGTGTCTCTGACCTCCACGACTTTCTACGTTGCAGGCCATGAAGGTGGTTTCCAAGAAGAAGCTAATGAAGCAGTGTGGTTTTCCACGTAAGTCATGTATAACACCAAACAAAGAAGGGACTTCACGTGTGCTCTGGTGAACGCTGCCTTTCCGTTGCGTTCCTTTGTGGCACATTTGGACCGCCACAAATAGAGGTCACCCACCAACACATTATAATGGGACTGTCTGTTGTATTGGACACTTAGGCGTCCAATACAACAGACAGTCCCATTATAATGGGACTGTCTTTAGGCGTCCAATACAACAGACAGTCCCATTATAATGGGACTGTCACGTCCAAGGCGTGCAGTTACTCAAAAAGTAACTGCACAAGGAACCCGAAAAACAATCAGGAGTAGTTTTACAAGATTAAAGTCAAGATTTTAGGAACAAAGTTGCAGTCCAACACGAAAGGTCACATTTTTTTTAAAGAATAACACACGATCATGGGGTGGGGGAGGGGAACGTCATTTTAATAGCATAAAGTTGATATATGCAAGGATGCGTTGCAATATTACGAGCAACAAACAAGAAAATTAAGTTATACTATGAGGTATAATATTCCGTGAATATAGTCAAAATATTCTGGGAATAAAGTCCTAACATTACGAACGGAAAAGTAACAAAGGTTATTTACAAAGCTCGTTGGAAAATGAACAACATCCCAGCAGAATAAATTCAAAATATTAAGAGAAAAAAAAAGTCATAATTCTAACAAGAAAAAAGTTTAAATTTAGGTGTTGTAAGAAAGCCGGGAGAAGGCCCCGGGCAAGACCTAGGACACGCTGGAGGGACTATGTCTCACAGCTGGCCTGGAAACACCTTGGGGTCCTCCTGGTGGTTGTAGACCGGGAAGTCCGGATTTCCGCGCTGAGACTGCTGCCCTCGGGACCTGGACCCGAATAAGCGGAGGAAAATGGCATGGGATCATTTTAATTGTTCTTCTTTTTGTCTGGTGTGCGGGTCTTGGGGTGTTCTACAGGTCGCCCACCTCCTCGAGGACCCAAAGCAGTCCAAGGAGAGCAGCCCAAATTCTTGGGACCGTTGGAAAGAGTCTACCAAGAGATTGCCATCCTTAAAAAACTGGACCATGTCAACATTGTCAAGTTAGTGGAGGTGAGTTGCGTTGACCATTTTCTGCAACGGAACGGATCGTGGATATCATTTCTGCACCACAAGTCCAGCCTTGATTGTACCCGGACTTTGATCTACTTGTAGCTGTGATGATAGCTCGAGCATACTGTAAATACTGCAAATGGGTATCAGCCAAACCGATCCGATAACGATACTTTCAGCAAATTCTGAAAATGTTTCTGCTAAATTAGTCAAATTACCCTCCCGAGCTTTTAATGCTTTTGTATCCAACTATACTATCATTGTATCATTTCTTTATTGCAAAATCAATATCATCAATTAATAATATAAAAGCCGATGAGGGTGTTCTTTATTCTGGTGTACTATTGTTTATACTGGTGTAGGTTTATGCTGTTTTTGTAGGTGTGTACGGTTGTTTATATTGGTGTAGGTTTATGCCGTTTTTGTAGGTGTGTACTGTTAATACTGGTGTAGGTTTATGCCGTTTTTGTAGGTGTGTACTGTTAATACTGGTGTAGGTTTATGCCGTTTTTGTAGGTGTATACTGTTGGTTATACTGGTGTAGGTTTATGCCGTTTTTGTAGGTGTGTACTGTTGGTTATACTGGTGTAGGTTTATGCCGTTTTTGTAGGTGTGTACTGTTGTTTATACTGGTGTAGGTTTATGCTGTTTTTGTAGGTGTGTACGGTTGTTTATATTGGTGTAGGTTTATGCCGTTTTTGTAGGTGTGTACTCTTGTTTATAGTAGTGTAGGTTTATGCCGTTTTAGTAGGTGTATACTGTTGTTTATACTGGTGTAGATTTACGCCGTTTTTGTAGGTGTGTACTGTTGTTTATTCTGGTGTAGGTTTATGCCGTTTTTGTAGGTGTGTACTGTTGTTTATTCTGGTGTAGGTTTATGCCGTTTTTGTAGGTGTATACTGTTGGTTATACTGGTGTAGGTTTATGCCGTTTTTGTAGGTGTGTACTGTTAATACTGGTGTAGGTTTATGCCGTTTTTGTAGGTGTATACTGTTGTTTATCCTAGTGTAGATTTATGCCGTTTTTGTAGGTGTATACTGTTTATTCTGCTGTAGGTTTATGCAATTTTTGTAGGTGTGTACGGTTGTTTATATTGGTGTAGGTTTATGCCGTTTTTGTAGGTGTATATTGTTTATAATGGTGTAGGATTATGCAGTTTTATGTTGCTGTATACTGTTTATGCCGTTTTTGTAGGTGTGTACTTTTGTTTATATTGATGTAGGTTTATGCCGTTTTTGTAAGTGTATACTGTTTATACTGGTGTAGGTTTATGCCATTTTTGTTGGTGTATACTGTTGTTTATCATAGTGTAGATTTATGTCGTTTTTGTAGGTGTATACTGTTGTTTATTCTGGTGTAGGGTTATGCCATTTTTGTAGGTGTATACTGTTGTTTATACTGGGGTAGATTTATGCCGTTTTTGTAGGTGTGTACTGTTTATTCTGGTGTAGATTTATGCCGTTTTTGTAGGTGTGTACTGTTGTTTATTCTGGTGTAGGTTTATGCCATTTTTGTAAGTGTATACTGTTTATACTGGTGTAGGTTTATGCCGTTTTTGTTGGTGTATACTGTTTATGCCGTTTTTGTAGGTGTGTACTGTTTATACTGGTGCAGGTTTATGCCGTTATTGTAGGTGTATACTGTGGTTTATACTGGTGTAGATTTATGCAGTTTTTGTAGGTGTATACTGTTGTTTATCCTAGTGTAGATTTATGCCGTTTTTGTAGGTGTATACTGTTGTTTATTCTGGTGTAGGTTTATGCCGTTTTTGTAGGTGTATACTGTTGTTTATTCTGGTGTAGGTTTATGCCGTTTTTGTAGGTGTATACTGTTGTTTATTCTGGTGTAGG
>QODF01000096.1:1625459-1653231 GCA_024372805.1 Oostethus manadensis
GACGTGAGACGTGTTCTGCTGCCGAAAAGCCAACATCATATCTGCATTTTTGGATTGATTTATTGGTGGACGATGCATATCGATGAACATCAATATGCCAGATTATAGCACAGCTGCTAGTTTCCATCTGCAATTCCCTGGCAGGGAACAGGCAATAACGATAAGCAATGTCCAAACAAAACACAATAAAGGCCAAAGTAAACATGAACATGAAAAGGCTAAAAAGCCAAGTGTGATCACAGACTTGGTTTTCTCTCATCCACTTTTTGACTTCTGATTTTGACTTGCAGGTTTTTATTCTCCTGATATATCTACGATGTATACAATCGTCCTCGTGAATAGTGGTTAATTGACCCGACCGCGATGATCAGTAGCATACATAACCTGTTCATGACTTTCTAAATTCAGTTTTTAACACTATTAGAGACCTGTAAACATGAAATAACACCCCTATAGTCACCTTTACACCCCTAGTATTCATTGTTTCCATCACATTACGAAACGCTTATGCTGTGGGGACTCGAGACGGCCACTAGTCAGCTAGCTAACAAGCTAGCACAAATGTATTTCTTCTAAACTTAAGAGGCAAAAAACATACCACTTCCACACAGAATGGGAGGGGAGCTTTTTTTTCAGTCTATCATGTGGGACATGCCATGGCTGACTTTGTGACGTCATGCAGTGTTAAGGTAACGTCATGTAAGCTAATGTCTCAATGTTTTGGTGTCATTACTGCCACCTAGTGACCACAGTACTACATACCACGTTCCATATGTTTTGCCTAAAACCGTCAGCGGGATAGACCTTTGTTGTGCATCTGCTGCCAGGCCCTTCTTTGCTTCCTCTTCAGTGGATTCTTCACAACTCTCAGCTCTATGATGTTGACCACCTTCAGTGAAGGACACCATAGCAGCAAATCTGGCCTGAGGATGGTGCTTGCAATCTCTGGAGGGAAGATTAATTGCTGCATTTTCCAATCCTGGGCCACGGCTAACTGTCCATTCTGGAATGAACACTCTGGAGTTCCTCAGTGGCTTCTGCCAGACTCTTGAGGACCTGATTGTGCCTCTAGAATGGTGGCCTTGGGTGAGGCTGGTCATTCAACTGCTCAAGATGTGTTTGAGAGTCATAGGGTTTGGGCAGAGGGGGTCCTGGCCGTACCACTGGTGCAATTGCTTTCTTCCATTTACCAGAGCGGCCTCCAGGTTGAGCTTTCTCCTCTCCAAGTCTCCCCACCTCATCCACTGTCCCCGCTTGGCAGCCTCCTCCTGACGGCGCACCTCCTCTGCCCCCATGTTCCACCTTTGTGAAGCTGGAGCTTTGCGCCAAGTTGGTTTATTCACGGGTGGATGAGTGGGTAGCACACATTCCATTGGCCTCACAGTCAGGAGGTTCAGGGTTTGAATCTCTGTTGGGCGTCTCTGTGTGGAGTTTGCATGTTCTCCCCGTGCGTGTGTGGGTTTTCTCCGGGTACTCCGCTTTCTTCCCACATTCCAAAAACATGCATGTTAGCTTCATTGGCCGCTCTAAATTGTCCATTAGAGTGTGAATGTTTGTTTATACGTGCCCTGCGATTGGCTGGCGACCAGTCCAGGGTGTACCCCGCCTCCCGCCCAAAGTCAGCTGGGATAGGCTCCGGCATACCCGCCACCCTAATGAGGATAAGCGGCATAGAAAATGAATGAATGGTTTATTCACTGAAAGGCCAAATCCTCCTCTTCCTGCTGCATCAGATGCTGTCCGTTAACAGAGGTGGCGCATTGCTGATGGTCTGGTCTCTGGAGTCAAGTTATGGTTCATTCCATCTTCTCCACAGTTGTTATCGGGACCGTGTAGATCGTGAGTAGCCACGTTACCTGACAGAGAAGTCCAAATTGCAATGACAGTAGTGTCTTGTAGATAAGTGTCCAGACTCCTAGTGATGTCCTACCTGGTCTTTGTCCTCGAGACTTGCACTGTACCATCTCCCCAGCCTTTTGACAGGTTGCTATGATACCATCTGTATTGGGTCATCAATGATGCAGAACCTCACGTTCTTAAGCTCTCGCTTGATCATTGCGATGCTTTGTGACTTATCTTAGTCAATGTTTGGGAAAAACAACAATGGGTAAAAAATAGCAAAGGGTGAAGTTGATATAAGTAATATGCTTTTTCACCTGCAGTATATGACACAACTGAGATGCACCTTCTTCTTGAAATATGTGTGGACTGGGTCTTAGTTCGCAAAGAACTACAGAGCTGCAGAACTGCTGATGATGTCATAGACGTGCGACAGAGATGGCAGACAACGACTTCTAACACAAAACGTTTTGCCATCGAAATGCGTTAAGAACTGGACTTATGCAGGGTACTCATGACACCATATTGTACGCGAACCGAGGCAAAATTTTAGTGTCGCTTTTCAACGTAAACGGAAAAATACGCAAGCCAGGGCGTATACCAACCGAGGTTCCACTGTAATTAGAGGGGAGAGGAAGTGGGAATAAATGACACACATCAGAACCTTCCATTTTTCACATATTTTGAATCCAAGATCATTTATTTCACACTTTGTCGCCTTCTTCTTGCACTCACCGTCCGTTACATCTGCTACACGTTCATAAAAATGCATGATATGGCCCAAAAAGCCATCTCATTTTATGCCGGTGCAGTCCTATGCGAGGGAAACCACAAAGGGCACGTGTTGGCATCACTGCCACCTCATCACCGGCTTTGTTTGTGTAGAGTCTCCAAATTCTTGCCATGCTTGTGTTGAGCATATTTGCAGCATTTCCTAATGACTGGACTTTTCAAATAGAGCTACTGTATAAATTATGCATTGTGTGTGTGTGTGTGTGTGCAGGCCAGTGATGGAAGTGCCTACAGACAATCCTTTGTCAGAAGAACATGCAAGGTTCTACCTGCGAGACGTCATCCTGGGTATAGAGTACCGTAAGTATCTCTCCTACTGTATGTGAGCGATTGTGGCGGACTGTCAATCATCAGTATGTGCTGACTTAAGAATAAAGACGTGGAATCCATACTGTCTCACTTTGGAAGTAAGTCTGCACAGACACCCCCCAAAAAAGTATAGACAGGCTGCTAATGTGAGACTTCCAAGTCCTTTGTTGCTAAAAAATGCTAACGAGTGAAATGCATTGCTTAGAAGGTCTCCTCAAGTCTGCCATGTTTGATAAGACCTCAGCAGACAAGGAAGCACCACAAGCACGTTCAGCCAAATGACCTGTCCGTCTTCCTTCGTGGTTAAGCAGATCTCGCCCCCCCCCCTTCCGAAACGCATTCTGGGGACCAAATATAGCCCACGGCGACGTTTTTTAAAAGGCCCTAACAATAAAATGAGACGATGGAGGACCAGGACCTCATTGCAGTCCAGTCAGAGGTGAGCTAAGCAAACAGGCTTGGTCAGGTCTTTCTTTATTCTAGACACAAAAGTTCTGTGGACTGATGATTTTTGGAGGCTTGTGAACGTATGTTTTTTTTTTTGGCAAAATTCAGCCTCTTTATTTGGTTCCTGAAGTCTTCTCGGAGCAGTGGATTGGGTTCCTCTCTGCAGGTTGTGGCTGATGTCACTTGCACTTGTCTGCCCAGTTCTTACACTGGTTCTGTCACCACCTGCTGATGTTTTCCTGCTGTTGCCAATGCTGGCTTTCTTCTTCCAGGCATTCCAAGTGGTTGTTGTGGCTTTGGCCAATGTTTGTTTTTTTCACCTCCAGACAGATCTCTGATTTTTATGTGGTTTTCACCTCTAAATGCAAAAAAAATGGGCGGGTTCAAACAAAAAGTGTGAACTTCTAAGTAGAGCATCCGATCCAGATGTAAAATCTGGGAAATACAAACTGAAACGGTCTGGTATTCATCTTCTGGTGTTTTGATGCCCAGAGAATTGATCAGATTCATTGATCATTGATCAGATTCTTATTCCATCAGTCCTTTCTTCCCTGATGCCGGCGTATTCCAAGATGAAATTCCAAATTATGAAAGAGGGGATCAGGGAACACGAGACATCATTTTTCCACATGGATTGGCCATCAAAGCCGCCACGCATGAACCTCACTGAGAAGCTTTGGGATGTACACATTGTGGACGGAGAAGACAGATGGTTTGAAAGAGGAATGAGGAAAGCCAACTACGCCATCCGTGCCCAGAGGGCGAGGTCTGCGACACCACTTCTTACCCACACGCATCCCTTCTTAGAAGATTCAATTATCATCTTATCATCAAGCTTATCTGAGGCAGGGAAGCCCAGACTTCCCTCTCCTATGCCACTTTGCCCAGTTCCTCCCGGTGGAGCCCGAGGCGTTCCCAGAGACAAGGCCTCTTACCAATCGGATGTGCTCCGAACACCTCCCCAGGGAGGCGTCCTGGAGGCATCCGGACCAGATGCGAGCCACCTCGTCTGGATCCTCTCAGTGCGAAGGAGCAGCGCTTCTTCTCCGAGTTTATCCCGGATGACAATGCTTCTCACTCAGCCACCCTGTCTTGTTCTTCCGGTCACCAACCAAAGCTCACGAGCATAGGTGAGGGTAGGAACGTAGATGGAGATAAATTGAGAGCTTTGTCTTTGGGCTCAGCTGCCTCTTCACCACAACAGACCGATGCAGAATCCGCATCAGCGCAGACGCCGCACCAATCCTCCTGTCCGTCTGGCGTTCTACCCTTCCCCACTCGTGAACAAAACCCCCAGGAGAACCATGGACTTGGGGCAGGTAGTGTATTGCAGGCGATTCACTTCCACTTGTGTCCACAGTGCACTACCAGAAGATTGTACACCGGGACATCAAACCGTCCAATTTGTTGCTGGGGGATGACGGCCACGTGAAGATTGCAGATTTTGGAGTGAGCAACCAGTTTGAGGGCAAGGACGCTATGCTGTCGGGTACAGCTGGTACTCCTGCCTTCATGGCACCAGAGACCTTGTCAGACCAGCGCAAGAGCTTCAGCGGCAAGGTAAGTTGGCTTTTCCTTACAGTCAAGTAGGAACATAAGGCCTGTCGTGGTAAAGCATAAATAAAAAGCAAGAGGATCAGTTTGCCAGCCTGGATTTATTGACATGTGTTTTCCTTCTTTCTGTCCACCAAGCAGACTGGGCAGACTGGTGTGTGGGGTCACCTGTCATCCTGCTTTTAGAAATGAGAGTGGCATTTGGATTTTCTGACTAGAATGTGAAAAGAAACCAAATTTCTCGTGAAAAGGAACTGGTGTGAATGAATATAAATGAAAATCCGCCGGGTCAATGTTTCCTTTTCGGCTGAAATGCCGGCACTGATTCTGTCGGAATCCATTTTTCACCATTCCTCCTTCCAACGCTGGCGTGAGCGGAGCCTTTCACGGCCAGCATAAATTCTGTGTTGGATTGAGATGTGGGCCGGCTCCGACATGGCCTCTCCAGAACACGGGCCCTTGCTGCCTTTGAACCAGTTCTGTTCAGGCATCGATTACCATAGCTCGTCAGTTAGCTCAGCATCTCTAAATGGGATGGATAGATTATTGTTATTATTATTCTAGATGTTTATTCATTCATTGACACGACATAAGTTTTTTTTTTTACACCAAAAAGTCTTTTTTTTTTTCTTTTTGCAACTGGCAACCTGACTGGGATAGGCTCCAGCATACCCGCAACCCTGATGAGGATAAGCGGCATAGAAAATGGAAGGAAAAGATAATTATCGCCCAGCAGAATGTGTTATCGTGACTACCGTGGGATATTTCGGCCGCGAAATGACTTATTTCCTGAATTCAGTAGTGTCAAAACGTGGAGGCGTCAATCACATTTCTTATCAGACTTTCTTTGGCTCCCTTTTGGGTTAATTTGCAGCGGAGGTTCAAAGGAAAGCAGACACCCGAAGTGAGAAACTATAATTAATGGCAAAACAGGCAGGTGGTGTTTGTGATGAAATACCTGCGTCGTCAGTGCAGGTAAAAGTAAGTTTATGCTTGTAAAAGTAGAAAAACGCGTTAAACGAGTTAGCATTGCTGGCTTTCTGACAAATTAAAGTTGCATTATGGGAAAAATGGATTGGGTCAGAGCAGTGCTTCTCAGTTTTTTTATCTCACGCCCCCCCTGGGGGCCAGAAATGTTGTTGCACCCCCCCATTTGAAATTCTATTGAAATTATCTATTTATTTATCTGAGGTGTACAAACTCAGCACGACTTTCAGCCGGCCTCGAAGAGGTTCTGGCAAACCGTCCGACCCCTCAGAAAGGGGAAGCAGCCCCCAGTTTGACTGTTTACAGTGCGGACGGGGGCTTGCTGACCACGACTGAGGATATAGTTGGTCGGTGGAAGGAATACTTCGAGGCCCTTCTCAATCCCACTGACATGCCTTCCATAGAGGAAGCAGAGTCTGAGGATACGTACATGGACAGTTCTATCACCATGGCTGAGGTAATTGGGGTAGTCAAATCACTCCCCAGTGGCAAGGCTCCGGGGGTAGACGAGTTCCGCTCGGAATTTCTCAAGGCTCTGGATGTTGGAGGACTGTGTTGGTTGACACGCCTCTACAACATTGCATGGAAGTCAGGAACAGTACCTCTGGACTGGCAGACCGGGGTGGTGGTCCCCATTTTTAAAAAGGGTGACCGGAGGGTGTGTTCCAACTATAGGGGGATCACACTCCTCAGCCTTCCTGGGAAAGTGGACTCACCCTAAGAGATAGGGTGAGGAGCTCAAAGTAGAGCCGCTGCTCCTTCACATGGAGAGGAGCCAGTTGAGGTGGCTCGGGCATCTAGTCCGGATGCCTCCCGGGCGCCTCCCTGGTGAGGTGTTTCGGGCATGCCCGGTCGGGAGAAGGCCCCGGGGAAGGCCTAGGACACGCTGGAGGGACTATGTCTCACAGCTGGCCTGGGAACGCCTTGGTGTCCTCCCGGTGGAGCTGGAAGAGGTCGCGGGGGACCGGGAAGTCTGGACTTCCCTACTGAAGCTGCTGCCCCCGCAACCCGGACCCGGATAAGCGGTGGAAAATGGATGGATGGATGGATGGATGAGGTGTACAAAGTGAATTTGACCGTGAAAGCAGGAAATGCAACAAAATGGAGAGCTGAGAAGAGTATTCAAGTCAAATGTTGAGTAGAATCAGTTTGGACGTTTTGCCAACTCTGCGCTAACATCGAAAGTACTCCCTGCTTCGTGCGCCCGCCCTGACAGTTCACCACGCCCTCCCAGGGGGGCCCGCCCGGCTATTTGAGAACCGCCGGGTTAGAGTGAAGCCTCGTTCATACGGGCATGCATTTTGTCCGCGCAGCAGCGGGAAAATTGTCGTGCCACCGAGTACATCGGCGGTAAACAAGTGTGAAGTGTGCAGGGCTGCGTGCCGGCGCGCAGCAAATGTGTGGCACCGCAACAATGCGGGCGTCGTGTTTCAACGCGTGTTGCGTTCAAATGAATGGGTTGACTTTTCCCATCACCCTCCAGCTTGGGGGGAATTCCCAGGTCATGTCTGTGGCCTCTTGGATCTTCCTTGGGATTTTCTGGTAATAACCAAGCATAATGTGCCAAGCCGTCGCTCTAGTCAGCAATGCCCTCTCCCTCACTGCCCAGGCCTTCTTTTTTGTGCTTCATTGCCTCCGGTCTGTGACTAAAATAAATAAATAAACATGACGGATGAGCATATGCCAGCTTATGTGTCATGTTTTTACAGGCGCTGGACGTTTGGGCCGTGGGAGTCACGCTCTACTGTTTCGTCTTCGGAAAGGCAAGTTGCCGTCTTTGTTGTCGTGTTACAGGATTCATCCGCTTGGCTTAAGTATGTTGCGTATTGCTTGCAGTCCACATTGTTCACGAATGAGCAAAAGTGACGTTTGTAGTTGACGGTGCCAGCCCTGAACAACAACTAGCCCCGCAGCGCAGCCTCGTGTCCGGAAGAGGCGTCATCGGCGTGACGCCTCTCAGCTCAAGCAGAGTGAAGAAAGGCTTCCCCGGGGAGATGCCTTCACCAGCAGCAACCGGGATGCTATTCCGCCAGTGCACAGAAAAACGACTACGTTGAAGTTGGCACAAGAGAAGAAGTCATGTCTTGTTTAAATAATTTCTTGCACCAGCAATCATCCTATAAAAAGCCCTTCACGCTCGTTCAGACAATAACTACCATCCTGCCTTTCGAAGCCGAACAATCTTCATCTCCATGTCTTAAGGCTCAAGTCCAGGTTCTAAATCGTCTCTATTTCATCTCCAAATGTTTCCTCCTGCTCAAAAACGACATCACTCAAATCCTGGCTATACCACCCTGGTACTCCGCCACGTTGGTTTACCTGAGTGATACAGGTGGAACTCCCGTGACGTCACTTCCGGACATGAGGCCGAGCTGCGAGAGCTAGCTCGTCACGGCCGCCAACTGTGAATGTCATTTTTGCAAATGTAGCACCGACAACGTAGAAGATCATTCCAAAGAGTAGAGAACATGTTTAAGTAGACGGTTTCAGGGAGCCTTTAAAAGTGTTATGTTGCATTGCTCAGACAGCAGCCATGCAGCACATTCATTGATCTTAGTAAAGCTTGCTTTTTACATGATTTTCCTGGAGCTGCAGAGTCATTTCACGCACCTTTCCTGTGTGCAGTGCCCGTTTATCGACGAGTACATACTGGCCTTGCACAATAAGATAAGAGCCAGGCCTGTGGATTTCCCAGAAACGTAAGTTCCGCCTTCACTGCCGCACGATTAAAAAGAGACGGCCACGCCCGTCGTTCTCTTCACTCCACTCAGCTCATCTGTCTGCATCCCAGACACAAACACGGCCAGCATGCACTAAATGCCACCTGCATGGGAACGAAACCACCCAAACACTCTAAGCATTTCCCAGCACTACGCTTGGGCCGGTACCAGATTCAGACCGTATGATTACCTTTTTTAAACCAGATAATATAACGGGATGAAAGTGGAATATACAGCATGTATTTAAAAAAAAAATGCATTATATCTTTTTTTTTTTTTTACTTGCTGCTTCTCAACACCAAAAACAATATTTTTTATATCTTTTTTGAATGTACATGTAAGAGTAGTTTGTGCACAGAAATGAGGATTAGTTGATTAGTGCTAATGAAATATGATGACATCACTACTATCAGGAGAACCAGAGCATAGAGGGGGATGAGCCTCCTGGCGTGGCCCAGCAAGGTGCAATGTATTCGGGCACACGCTCCAAGCAGCTGGTGTGACGCCACGGAGGTCTCTGGCAAACCTTTTGCACTTTTCAAACGCCGCAAGGATGGCGTTTTAGGTGGCCGGTAAGTTTTTTTGTTTGCTCCGTTTTTTTTCCCTCATCGAGGAGCATTTGGTACAACCAACACATTCCTCGGAACGTGAATAAATCATTTTTTTGGGCTCTGGTGCTACGTTGGGATTTCATAGCGGCAGGTCGTTAGGTGGTTGGTGAGTGGAGAGTAAAGCCTTTATGGTTCTTTTCCTGCACTCCTGTCTCCTTCTCAGTCACATCTCCACATTTGGTGACCCCTGGCTTATCATTATCAAAAGGACACGCGATCGCGCAACGCGTTTTGAGAGCCAGAGCTTTTGCTGACGTCAGGGTTGGTGCTTTGGGAGAGAAAACGTCTGCTTCTCCAGCAAATGAGCAGCGGTTACCAAAGTAGGATTACCCGTCACACTTCCTTTCAAGCGATAATACTAAGCGTCTTTTACTGCGGCTAATGATTAGTGCCGCCACCGTCATCTCTGTCAACATTTACCCGTCAGTTCCATGCACGTCACAACCTAGGACTAGTGAGAGGTTGGGTATTTGGGACACACCTTGGAAAACTGCATTTGATGGTTTCTGTCTGTCCATCCAGACCAAAAATCAATGAAGAGCTGCGGACGCTGATCTTGCGCATGCTGGATAAGAACCCAGACACCCGGATCACCGTCCCTGAAATCAAGGTAGGACTGAGAACAAAGCGCGTGTGAAATGGGTCCATGGGTCGGAAGAACAACGTCAGGTTCATCCGCTGGGTTGGTTCTCCTTGCTACAAGGGCAGGGTGGAACCTGTTTGTTCCAGGCTCAGACAGAACCAGCAGGGAGTCCTTTCCGTCTTTGTGTCTCCCAGAGCACAATGAGACGATGCTTCCATGACTCATCTGCCCACCGGAGATTCTGGTGGTGTTTGCAGAGCTCACAGGAAGCATCCGTGTCCCTTTGCACCTCGAATTTGTCAACACAGCGGTCACTGCTGGTTTTTATTTCACCCGTCCTCCACAATTACTGTCTCTTTTCTGTCTTTTTTTTTATTTTGTGTCTTGTCCAGCATCATAAGAGCTGAATGGGAGTCAAGCTGCCTTTAAGTGCTGAGCAAAATTGCTCTGCCAAGGGAGACTTCATAATCCAAATGGGTCTCCCTTGACATTTGACTGCGTTTATTATGAATTTCGATGCCGGACCTGACCTGAAAAGGGAGGGATGGGTGGGGGGTGGGGTGAGGGGATATGCGAAAGGGTGCAGAAGAATCTCATAAAACATATTTCAACCATATTGTAAACAATAACAATATTGATAACCACAATATCAGCAACAACCAGAACAGTCACGGAGCAAAATGAGCAAAAATACAGGAAAAGAAAGATAAATAAATATAAATATATATACATATAAATACATACACACCTATGTATATAATATATATATACATATATATGTATATATGTACAGTGGTGTGAAAAACTATTTGCCCCCTTCCTGACTGGTTATTCTTTTGCATGTTTGTCACATTTAAATGTTTGTGCTCATAAAAAAGAGTAAACTATTAGTCAAAGATAACATAATTGAACACAAAATGATGACTGCCAAGACTTTTGGGAAAAGATCTCGTGGACTGACGAGACAAAAGTAGAACTTTTTGGAAGGTGCGTGTCCCGTTACATCTGGCGTAAAAGTAACACAGCATTTCATAGCAACAGTCAAATATGGTGGTGGTAGTGTGATGGTCTGGGCTTGTTTGGAAGGCTTGCTGGGATAGATGGAAGCATGAATTCTACCGTCTAGCAAAAAATCCTGAAGGAGAAGGTCCGGCCGTCTGTTGGTCAACTCAAGCTAAAGCCATCTTGGGTGCTGCAGCAGGACAATGACCCAAAACACACCAGCAAATCCACCTCTGAATGGCTGAAGAAAAACCAAATGAAGACTTGGTGGTGGCCTAGTCCAAGTCCTGACCTGAATCCCATGGAGATGCTGTGGCATGACCTTAAGAAGGCGCTTCATGCTAGAAAAGCCTCAAATAAAGCTGAATGACAACAATTCTGCAAAGATTCCTCCAGAGCGTGTAAAAGACTTGTTGCAAGTTATGGCAAACGTTTGATTGCAGTTCTTGCTGCTAAGGGTGCCCGACCCGTTATTAGGTGCAGGGGCAATGACTTTTTCACACAGGGCTATGTGGCTTTGGATTTTTTTCTCCCTAAATAATAAAAACATTCATTTCAAAACTGCATTTTGTGTTTACTTGTGTTATCTTTGACTAATACTAAAATGTGTTTGATGATCAGAAACATTTTGTCAGGTCTGGCATGGAAATGTGGCGCAACCAAATTCATGATAAACGCAGTCAAATGTCAAGGGAGACTCATTTGGATTATGAAATCTCCCTTGGCAAAGAAAATTTTGCTCAGCTTTTAAAGGCAGCTTGACTCCCATTCAGCTGTTATGATGCTGGACAAGACAAAAAAAAAAAAACATTTTGTGTGACAAACATGCAAAAGAATAAAAAGTCAGGAAGGGGGCAAATAGTTTTTCACACCACTGTATATATATATATATATATATATATATATATACATGTACACGCATACATACACATATCCATGCAGTACATACATACACACACATACAGTGTGCATATACTGTATATGTACACACACACATACATATGTACTGATAATAATGAACATAAAGGAAAAAGAACGAGAAAAACAGAACCTCATGAACAAATCTAAACGTACATTAGTCTGCAGTGACAGGACAACCGCATCAGAGTGAAACGAAGAATGAGGAGATGTTCGTGGTGAACACCGCCATGCATCCCAAACCACACTCCCTCCAAAAGCCAGGGTCCAACTAGGAAGACGCCGGAGCCCGGCCCCGCAGCAGGCTCCCCACAGAGGGGACAGCCCGCCCCCTGTATCTTTAGAAGCATGCAAAACCCGATTGAAACCTTCCACAAAGCATTGCTTACGTTCAGGTTATGGTTTGTCCAAAACGAAGGCGCCTACTATGTTGCTTTTTGGAGTGTCATGATGCTCACTGATTGAATTATTTTGCAGTTCTGCTATTGAATAAATTATCATTCCTATAAAACCCTGCCCTGCGATTGACTGGCGACCAGTCCAGGGTGTACCCCGCCTCTCGCCCAAAGCCTGCTGGGATAGGCTCCAGCATCCCCCGCGACCCTAATGAGGATAAGCGGCGTAGAAAATGAATGAATGAATGAATAAAACCCAGTTCCTGAGTTCCAGTTTAACCAGCGGCCAAATGCACTGGAGCATCGAGAAAGATGGGAAAACAGTACCAGTATAAAATATCCTTCGAGATTGTTATGTAAACACACAAAGTGCGCCGAGAGAAGAATCCAAATGGGGATTTATGTTTTAAGAGTGCGTTGTCCTCCATAATCCGAGTAGTGGATCCTCGCTCTTTGGAGGTTTTTCACCAATGAATAAGGGATGGCTGTTTGGTATTTAGCATTGTGGTCACCGGGTGGCAGTAATGTTCCCTTATGGAGACATGACATTAACGCTGCATGGAGTCAGCAAAGGACTTGGAGGTAGCTTGCTATACGCTATGAGCGGCGATCTTCTCTTATGTCCCTGCAGTGATCCTGTTGCTTGTGCATTAGTATTGCACGGCAACGTGGTGTAAACAAAGAATAATCTGATGGTGACCATAGGGGTGTTATTTTAAGTCTACAGGGCTCTAATAATTGTAAACCATGTATTCAGAAAGTCATAAAAACGGTTTTCTATGCTCGAGCTACAAAAATGTTGTGTTTTTTAAAATATTGAACCCTACTTGACTTATGGCGGTCGGGTCTGGAACTAAATAACCGCCATAAACGAGGGACAACTCAACACTTTTTCGCCAATTTGACTGAGCTGAGATGCAGTTTTTTTCTTGAAATATAGACGGATACTTTATTCATCTCCAAGAGAAATGAGCATATCTCCATGTGTTGCATCAGAACATATCAAAGTTTCCTCCTTTTATTTTTAACTATGTGGTCCTCGCTGGGCGTACAACGATTTTACCCGACCCCTAAATGATGGCGGCGGAGTTTGCCGTGATATCTGTGTGTGCATTTTTAGGTGGACCAATGGCTGACTCGGGGGGGCGCCGAGCCCCTCCCTCTGGAGGAGGAGCACTGCACTGCGGTGGAGGTGACGGAGGAGGACATCAAGAACTCAGTCAAGTTTGTTCCCAGCCTGTCTGCTGTGGTAAGGCACGTGGAAGGACTTGTTCTGTGCTCTGGCGTGCCGTCATTCTTTCATTACCACTTTGCTTCCATGACCGACCGATTGTTGAGGAGGTGCACCGCCTGTGTACGAAAAATACACTTTAAAATCAATATATGCCTGAAAAAATATGCACAGCATTTATAATAATAATAACTTGTTTACCGTATTGCCCTGCGATTGGCTGGCGACCGGTCCAGGGTGTACCCCGCCTCCCGCCCAAAGTCAGCTGGGATAGGCTCCAGCATCCCCGCCACCCTAATGAGGATAAGCGGCATAGAAAATGGATGAACGAATGTTTACCGTATTGCATGTGATGCACGTTTGAAGTTTTATCTCTTCATGGATGAGGAGTTGGTGTGTTGCGTTTATAGAGTTTGTACCGCGTATGCAGTATAACTGCAGAGTACTACTGTACTGGAAACGTTTTTTATTTACCAGCTTTCTGTGCTGTACCATAAAACACCAAGAAGGAGGCAAAGTGAAGCTACAGAAGCTGAATAAGTCCAACTTTGAAGTATGTGGATACATAAAAACCCGGCAGTTTCGTAAATGTCAGAATGGTGTGGGCGAAGACCCTTTTGGTCTGTGAAATGATACCTGGGCCCAATCCGGTGTGTTTTTAACACCAGAACAAATGAATAAATATTGACTGAAAGTTTCGTTAGGCAGTGGCAGATGCAGGAGCTGCAACCTCCAAGCCAGACATCATTAGTGTCCGCATGGAAACACATTTCTCAGGCCACACGGTGGAATTGCACATTACTTACAGACACAGCTCCGCTCCGCGCATTCATGCGGCCACTGGGTGTCGCCACTTGAAAGCAAAGGCAACACATGCTGTATGATGTAGATCTGTTTCACCGTAACCATCACGTTCGTGACAGGAATGCTAGATAATAATACTCCACCTGCATTCTGTGCATACTGTACGTACTGTACGTGTCTACGTGTTCCCTACATGACGTGTCCTACATCAAAAGGGTGACCCTGAAGGGGACCTAAAGCGCTCCAGTTGTGTTTTGTTCCCATAGCACCAGAACAAAGCAAAGCAGCTGTTTCATTGGCCTTTCAGATCTTGGTAAAAGCCATGTTGAGGAAACGTTCCTTCAGTAACCCGTTTGAGTGTCCAAGCCCGAGGGAGGAGAGGTCCATGTCTGCACCAGGCAGCCTGCTGATGTAAGTCCACGTGAATTTTCCACACGGGTCCCACGCAGGTCATTCCTGCTGAAGCCCTCATTCATTCTCCTGAACGGCGTAAGCAGGGGAGCTCTTGTTTCATATCTCGCACAACTTTGGGTTTAGAAACCTGTGCTGTGCTCAAAAGAACTACTACAGCAATTGTTGGTTGGGTCCAGACCCGGCCCGGATAAGTACCATTCATTTTCTTTGCTTTTCAACTTCATAGACATAGAGGGGGGTTGCCGTTCAGATCCGGCAAATGTCATTCCCACGCTTAAGTGTGATTCACCATTTTGCTTGTTTGGTTCTTTGGGACGCCCCGAAAAGAAAGCAATGAAACACGACTGCCCTGTTCTCTGCAGTAGCAAACGCTTGTCCCTTCTCCGTCTTTTCTCCACTTTGCTGCAGGGACGCTCGGCCTTTCCGGCCCTCTTTAAAACCTCACCCCTCACTCAGGTAACGCTGTGTGAAACGTGACTCAGGTACACTCACCGGACACCTCGTTTCATGCGCCTGCTAATCATCCCGTACCGACAGCTGTATGCCAATGCAATGTATGCCATGAGTATGTCCCATGGTGCCACGGTCGCATGGTACCATGGTCTCACAGGGCCATGATGCCACAGTCCCATAGTGCCACGGTCCCATTCTCCCATGATGCCACGGTCCCATGCTCCCATGTCCCACGGTGCCATGATCTCACGCCCCCATGCTCCCATGATCTCATGGCCCCATGCTCCCATGATGCCACGGTCCCATGATCTCATGTCCCATGCTCCCATGCCACAGACCCATAGTGCCATGGTGCCATGCTCCCATGATGCCACGGTGCCATGACCTCAAGGCCCCATGCTCCCAAGATCTCATGGCCCCATGCTCCCATGATGCTACGGTGCCATGATCTCACGGTCCCATGCTCCCATGATGCCACGGTGCCATGATCTCACAGTGCCATGCTCCCATGATGCCACGGTGCCATGACCTCAAGGCCCCATGCTCCCAAGATCTCATGGCCCCATGCTCCCATGATGCTACGGTCCCATGATCTCATGGCCCCATGCTCCCATGATGCTACGGTGCCATGATCTCACGGTCCCATGTCCCACGGTCCCATGATCTCATGTCCCATGCCACAGACCCATAGTGCCATGGTGCCATGCTCCCATGATGCCACGGTGCCATGATCTCATGGCCTCATGCTCCCATGTCCCACAGTCCCATGATCTCACGGTGCCATGCTCCCATGATGCCACGGTGCCATGACCTCAAGGCCCCATGCTCCCAAGATCTCACGGCTCCATGCTCCCATGTCCCACGGTCCCATGATCTCATGTCCCATGCTCCCATGCCACGGTGCCATGATCTCACGCCCCCATGCTCCCATGATCTCAAGGCCCCATGCTCCCAAGATCTCACGGCTCCATGGTGCCACGGTGCCACGGTGCCATTTTAATTACACGAAGAACTGATGAATGCCAAGGAGGCCAAAAGGCTCAAGTCAGAAAATGGGACTTTTTCACACTTTCAGTGATCCTACATACTGTTGGTGTTTTTGGTCACGTCGGTGTTTCTCACGTTTATGGAGGCCATGGACACGTTGGGGCTGCCACAGTTTGGCGCCACCTCATAAATCCATTATGACGGGACTACGACATTTACATTTATCCCTACAGAGAGCTCTACCTCTGCCCTTTTTGATCCCAATGTCAACCAACATGTTTGTTTCTTCTGGGGGCGCACGATCAGACCCACATTTATGAGGGAGTTATGGCGTCCTCCCCACAAGTCCCGTTACAGAATGAAACAAGCTCATGCTGTTGCCAGCGCATTGTGCACACAAAGCACTTGGCCTCCTGTGAGGTGTGAGATGTGTGCCCTCTACAATACCAACTACCGAGTTCAGGTTCTGTTGTCGGGGAAGGTTGTTGCAGAAATAAGTTGAAGAACCAAACAGCAGCAGGTTCTGGACGCAGCGCGAGGATGGTTGGATGATGCAGGTGTACCCAATGACGTGTCCGCTCTTGCTTCTGTCAGTCATGACTTGGTTGCTCTTTTCCCGCCTCAGCGTTTCTTTTTTTTGCTGTTTCAACGCCGCTTTCCGCCTCATCTGCATCTTTGCATCTGAAGGGAAAGTTCTGCTCCGGTTGGCCCGCTGCCTTTAATATATATATAGCGTATATAGAAGGGATATAAGTCATCAATCGATCGGGTCATTGATATTTCTCCCTTTGGTGGCTCCTTTCAGAAAGAGCAGCGCAGGCGACGGACCCCGAGAAGGAGATCTGGAGGACCTGCATGAGGACGAAGCCTCCTGAGGTGCTTCTTCTCCCGTCTTGTGCTTCAACCACGCTTGACACTTCATTGCTGCTCTTTACACTCCTTTGCACTTCCTGCTGACTTCAAAGTAAGAGAGAAAAAATGAGAGGAAAAGAGAAACTCTCACACTGAATGTGGTCTTAAAGCGAGTCCATTTTCAAGCATCTGGATTTCTCCTCCAGAAGCTAGAAACCAATACAACCATCACACGATCATGAAAATGAGGATTTAGCCGGCCTGAA
This sequence comes from Oostethus manadensis, assembly GCA_024372805.1. Taxonomy (NCBI): domain Eukaryota; kingdom Metazoa; phylum Chordata; class Actinopteri; order Syngnathiformes; family Syngnathidae; genus Oostethus; species Oostethus manadensis. The sequence continues at coordinate 1,642,624 of QODF01000096.1, forward strand.
GATGCATTTTACAAATATTTTCCTTGTCTCTCGCCGTCAAACGGGGCAGGAAGAGAGTTCACTCTGTGCATCGGGTCAGCACCTACACGCATCATAGAACAACAGAGGTCCGTAGAAGAATAGAGTGAGACCTCTTGTGCCGTCACACGATCGCTTTGTGTCTGTCGGGGGGAGACGGGGCCGCTAGCATACACACGCAGCAGTGCGGCCTCATGAGGAGCAATGCAAGATCGTGAGGAGACATTAGGAGGGAAAGATGATTTGAGGTCAAAATCGGCTAAATAAAAAGGTTTGCCGATTTCTTCCAAATTCTGTCAAAATCTCGTTTGGTCACGTTCTGGTGGACCCGATCTCGCGCATTGTCTCGTCTCGTGACCCCCCCTACTGTGCATACGTCTTCTACGTTCTGATTTCCTGTCCGACGTTCACCTCTGAAGACGTCTCCATACACAAACGCAGATGAACAATTGTAACGCTTTCTAGCATTTTATTATTATTATTATTAAAATTATGATTGTGTGGTTCTCATCTGGTGTGGCTGGACCCAGAGGTGGGTGGCGGATCCATTCTGTGTGGCGTTGAAAGGTTTCATTTCCATGCATGGAGATCCGGAATGTTCTTCCTCATTTCCTTGCGTTAGAAATTCCTCCACCATCAGATTGCCGGTCGAGCAGGTCCAGGTTTTATTGTGAGACGCTGCATTACCTCGCGTGATACCGCGTGATACCGCGTGATAGCGCCTTCTTTGGCTATACTGTACATTTATTGGTGCAAGTGAAAGGGAAACTGGATGAAGGGCTTTTTTTCCCAACTCCGCATTTTGTGGGAACAACATGGCGGCGCTCGTGCTCGTCCGTCATGTGACCTTAAAAGGTCGCCCACTGCTTGCGCTTGACACGCTTTCCTGTAAATATCCGCTCTCAGTGTACTGAACGTGAGACAAGGGAAGCTTTCCCGCTGCACGCCACGCCAAGCGCTCCACATGCCGATTCATCCGTCCACACAACTTGGAGCGCGCCTTTGTGGCCCTTTGACCTTTCTGCATGACAACGCCAGATAGTGCGGCCCGCAGCACCTTTCACCAAAACAGGCTGCAGCCCGCTTCAAAAAACTAAGAAGGAAAAACAACAGCAAAAACTGGAAAAATACATATTTCAAAAATATATAAATGATTACTAAATAGTTACAAATAAAGTATAAAGGCAAAATATGTCAAGATGAAAGTTAGAATCTCACACAAAGAAGTATATGAGAATAACCTCAGTTTATGAGGAAAAATATTGTCATTTAATGTTGAAATGGTACAAAAATAAAACACATTTATGGAAAATTAGTTTGGGGAACGGACTCAAAATATTATGGGAATAAAGTCATAATTTTACTAGAACAAAATTTACAAGAAACAGCAGCAGTGATAGAGAATAACGTTGTCACTTGTTTATTATTCATGTTTATTATGGGAATCAAGGCGTAATATTGGGGAAAAATGTATGGAGATAATTTTACAAGAAAGTTGTGGGTAATTGTTGCAGCAAAAATGGGCAAAAAGAGTAAATATTAAATTCAAAAGCGTTTCATTTTTCACTATGTGGCCCTCACTGGGAAAAATGTTTTCCGTGGGCACCCCCGTTGGGAGACTCGGAAAAAAAAGCTCTCAGATTCATCTTATGGTTGAGCTCACTGTTCCATCCCCGTGGCGGGTACTGTACCAAGTTGCGTCATGGCTACTGCACGTGTCGGTCATACGTGCATACTGGACATACTGGACATACTGGACACAGACTTCTGTTGCATGGTCCATTTGATGTGGCGCATCGTCTTCACCCGGCCGCATCTCTGGTGCTCGTCTTACGTGGAAAGGCCATCACGGGACCAGCGTGTGGACTCCGACTAGCCTGGTGCTGTGAGAGCTCAACAAGGATTGAGGGTCAATCAATCATACGGTCCTTCTGCATGTCAGCTGATCAAGTGTGTACCAAACGTCCTGACTGTAAATATGTACTTTTGTACGCCGTACGCATACTGAAGCTATTTTTGCATGCCTTTTGTACACTTTCATTTGAGAGACAATAAAAAGGAAAGCCTGAATGTCCTGTTGCTCGTCTTTTATGGAATTTGATTGACATCTGACAGTGGCGGGAAATAGATGACACTTCATCGGGTGCGCTCGCACACGACGACATCCAAAATCGGGCTGTATGAGGTATGACTGCTCTGATTGTCTGCTCTTTGCTGGCTAGTTTTGTCACCTGACCTTGTTTACGTTTTGGGATGGTCACATGACAACAACTTCATGAGCATTTCAAGTCATTCCGGTGTTGGGCTAAGTTAGGGGTGCCCAAACTTATAGGCCATTCTAAAAACACAATTCAGCAGCAAAACAGCATTTTGGGAGAACAAAGTCAAAATGTTACAAGAAAAAAATCTGAACTACGAGGAAAAGGCATCATTTTATTAGAAGAAATTACCAATATTATTAGGGAACAAAAAAAAAGTGAAATGTTTTTTAAATCTTATTTTCTAAAGTCAGAATATTATGAGACAAAAGAAAACAAAGAATTTGAAAATTAGGTTGAGAATATTATGACAAAGTCAAAAGGTAATTATAGGGAAAAAGTTATGATTTTATTATGATGAAGTCATAACAGAAGAGTAAAGTTGAAACATTTTTTTACATCCAAAGTCGGATTAGGAGAGACAATGAATTGGAAAATTAGGTTGGGAAAAAATTATATCCTGAGAATTAAAAGTCAAAATATTGCTGAAAATAACAGAGCTTGTAATTTTATGAGACAAGAAAACGGCACATTTTGGAAAATTGGGTTGGGAAGGAAAAGTTATAATTTGAGAATAAAGTCCCAACTTTACAAGAAACATTTAGTAAAAGACGACAGGCCAGAAGTTTGGCCCTTCTCGTTCACTTGAATGTTTTTGCAAGCTCAGTTTCTCCAAGTAAGGATGGCGGCGAGTTTCTCTTGGCTTCGCTGATTGGTTGTTGCCAGAATAGGAATTGTCCAATCGGACTGTCGGCTGCGTATCAACCCGACTTCCCAGGAGAGTAACCCTGACAAGGCACACCTGAGAAGTGAAAAGGATTTCAGGTACGCGACTACTTTAAAAAAGCAAAGGCGGGCTAACCCACTAGCGGCCAAACCGGCCTGTCCAAGCCTGATCCCGTCACATCTCAAAAGCCAAGCATGGCGGGGCCTGCTCAGTTCTTGGATGAGAGACCTCAGAGGGACACCAGGCACCTCATTGGGAGGGGAAAAAAACTTTCCTTGTGCCCTTAAGCAAGGCCCTTCACCTACATTGGAGGGTTTGATGGCGCACACTGGCAGCCTTGCTTTCCGCCAGTCTGGCACAGGGCAGCTGTGGCTCCAGAGTGGCCGACCATCAGCAAGTGTGGCGTGAATGAACACTGATGACCTCCGTGTAGATAACATTTTTTGTAGATAACATTTTTACCATTGCATGAATTTATTTGAAGGCAAATTTCCCGCACTTTACTTGACCTTGAACGCACCACCACACGCGTTCGCCTTCGTTCCTAACGCTGACGTTGTTTTCATGACGTCACGTCGTCTGTTTTGGTAGCGCTAGCAGGTGGAATGAACCATTTCTTTGCTAGGGGGTGTACATCGTCTAGATATGTTAAAAGCCACCTTTGTTCAACTTTGACAGCCACGTTTATTGAAACTTAAGTCGTCGGTTTTCGTAACTGACCCGTTTAAATAAATCTTCAAACTTGAGGATGTATTTGTCCCCCTTGTACGCCCGTTTAGCCTCACAGGAGCTGCCGAGCGCCTCAATACCACTGATATGACAACTTTTCAGTAAGAAGAGTAGCTATTGGCTGTCTTAGAAATCTTTGGATGACGCCATAGCCTCAGTAAGAAGAGTAGCTATTGGCTGTCTTAGAAGTCGTTGGATGACGCCATAGCCTCAGTAAGAAGAGTAGCTATTGGCTGTCTTAGAAGTCGTTGGATGACGCCATAGCCTCAGTAAGAAGAGTAGCTATTGGCTGTCTTAGAAGTCGTTGGATGACGCCATAGCCTGTTTTACATATCATTTGCATATGACGTTGCAAATGCTGTAGGAAAGCATAACCTGGTAAATATACCTAATTACGTGTAGAACTACAAAAAACTTGGGATTTGGGGTTCGTTGATTTCAAATTGGTTATTAAAAAAATAAAAACTACTATTTCATCTCAGCCAACGCCTCCCCGTCACATCCTGACTTTTTAATTGAACAGCAAATAAGAAATGGGTCACATGAATATGACTCAGTAGCACCCTCTTCGGGTGAATCTATGTAATAGCAATTTTCCTACATCATAAATGTGTTTATGCTGACTGAGGTGTCAGCGGATTCTGAAGAAAAGATGTAACCCCAGCACTTCATAATCCACCACTTTTTTGTGGACATTTTAGGGGAAGCTGAGCGCCCCTTGCAGTCTTAGAGTAATCACCACTGAACATAATCCACTTCCGTTCACAAGTGTAGATCATAGACTAGGAAGAAAACATAAACACATCCTCCTCTTTGGTCCAGGCTTGCTGATGAATAAGAAACACCACCCCCGCCGCATCGCGGCTTGTGCATGCACGACTCCGCATTTTGGATGCGTAGAGCTCCACATCAGGCTGCCACGGAAGCTGACTGTACACTGCCTGCGTGTAACTGACTTTGGGCCGGGCGGACGTGAGGAAGCCTGGATCAAATAGGAAGATGGGTTTAGACACAATGCCGCCTTCTGGGACAGCCGATGGCTCCTCGGCCCGGCTTTCAGTGCCCACAATGTGCTTGGCGTTGATGAGGGTAAGTCGTCATATCGTTGTTTTGAATTTTGCTGTTTGCGTGGCAGAGAATTTGATCATCTTCTTGCTCATTTTGGCCACGTGGTGTTGAAAGTGTTGGTGAAGGAGAGGAGCAGATGAGAAAGTCATTTCTACTTTTGATCACGTAACCATGAACCGGGGCATTTTACTTATCTCCTAATTGTGACCTTTTATCTCCTGGTCATAACTTTCCAATCATAGGTGTATCTATCTCGTCATTTCGACTGTTTAAGGGCATAATTATGACTTCCTTGTCAAGGATTATGATGTTTGTGGAACTCTTTTGTGGAAAGAGTACGCTTGTAATGGCAGAAGGGATGATGCTTTGCAGCAGAAGTCCACACGCAGCCATGCAGCATGTGCTGTCTCCGTAGAGCTCGGGGGTCCGGGCAGCATCGAGTGGCGCGCCGCAGACATTGGCGGTTGATTTCCTTTTCCAGTCCTATGTGTTGATTCGTGGGTCTTTGGAAGATTCCGGCACCGGCCAGTGGTCACTTCTGCAGGAACGTTGGCAAACAGGTCAGAGGTCAGTGAGCAGGTTTGTCATTTCATGTTCTCCAAAAGAAATCCTCACCTTTGATAGATCAGTCTCTGTGCTGCTGGCCTCCGAGTCGTGGTCCTGCATCTCCAGCACCGGAAATAAAGCGTTAGGGCGGAACATGACACACACAGGGCTGCAATCTAGTAGGGGGACGACCTGGTGTTGGTGTGTGCCGAAGCAGTCTAGTGTACGCCACACACACACGGTCCCGTTATAATGTGCTCACGAGCCAGGCACTACAGGAAGAAATCTTAAGGTAGTGCCAATGTGCTCACGAGCCAGGCACTACAGGAAGAAATCTTAAGGTAGTGCCAATGTGCTCACGAGCCAGGCACTACAGGAAGAAATCTTAAGGTAGTGCCAATGTGCTCACGAGCCAGGCACTACAGGAAGAAATCTTAAGGTAGTGCCAATGTGCTCACGAGCCAGGCACAACAGGAAGAAATCTTAAGGTAGTGCCAATGTGCTCACGAGCCAGGCACTACAGGAAGAAATCTTAAGGTAGTGCCAATGTGCTCACGAGCCAGGCACAACAGGAAGAAATATTAAGGTAGTGCCAATGTGCTCACGAGCCAGGCACTACAGGAAGAAATCTTAAGGTAGTGCCAATTCAATTTGTGGCGCTCCAAAAATCCCCAAATGCATGCGTGTATGGAAAGTGTCCGGTGTATGCGCATGATGATGATGAAGAATCTAGTGTGTGCACGCTCACACGTGTCTGGCTTTGATTGGCGTGTCACACGTTTGTTGGCGGTCTAGCTGGAATTACTGAAGGTGCTGCCTGCTTGTTTTGGTCTTACGTGCGTTTGCATCTGGGGGCGTACCTGTCCACGTGCATCCGTGTGTTTGAATTTCATGTTCTTGTAAAACTTCCTTTGGGGTAGCAAGTAGAGCAGCAACAAGTCGCACACCATGGTCGCCTGAAAGGAACACGCTTGCGTTACGGGGCTCCGTGTCCTCCAAAGCCGAACAAGAACTCACCACTCCGAAGATGCCCACTCCCGAGCCGATGGCTGTCAGTGTCGGGATGATGTCAAATTTCCTTGCCTGCCAAAAGAGGAAAATACTTCAGGGGCCTCGCTCTCCGCCCTTTCGTGCTTCCAAAGCTATAAACCGCGTGTTGGATCCGCTCCACACTTCACAAGCACAATTACAGCCCCTTCCAATCAATCAATCAACCAATTACAGCCCCTTTTAATCACTCAATCAATTACAGTCCATATCAATCAATCAATCAACCAATTACAGCCCCTTTCAATCAATCAATCAACCAATTACAGCCCCTTTTAATCAATCAATCAATCAATCAATTACAGCCCATTTCAATCAATCAATTACAGCCCATTTCAATCAATCAATCAATTACAGCCCCTTCCAATCAATCAATCAATCACAACCACTTTTAATCAATCAATTACAGCCCCTTTTAATCAATGAATCAATCAATCAATTACAGCCCATTTCAATCAATCAATTACAGCCCATTTCAATCAATCAATTACAGCCCATTTCAATCAATCAATCAATTACAGCCCCTTTCAATCAATCAATCAATTACAGCCCCTTTTAATCAATAAATCAATCAATCAATTACAGGCCATTTCAATCAATCAATCATTTACAGCCCCTTTCAATCAATCAATCAATTACAGCCCCTTTCAATCAATCAATCAACCAATTCGAGCCCCTTTCAATCAATCAATCAATCAATCACAGTCCATATCAATCAATTATTTACAGCCATTTTCAATCAATCAATCAACCAATTAGAGCCCCTTTCAATCAATCAATCAATCACAGTCCCTTTTAATTAATCATTTAATCAATCAATTACAGCCCCTTTCAATCAATCAATCAATCAATCACAGTCCCTATCAATCAATTAATTACAGCCAATTTCAATCAATCAACCAATTAGAGCCCCTTTAAATTAATCAATCAATCACGGCCCCTTTTAATTAATCAATCAATCAATCAATTACAGCCCCTTTCAATCAATCAATCAATTACAGTCCCTATCAATCATTACAGCCCCGTTCAATCAATCAATCAATCAATTACAGCCCCTTTCAATCAATCAATCAACCAATTACAGCCCCATTTAATTAATCAATCAATTACAGTCCCTTTTAATTAATCAATCAACCAATTACAGCCCCTTTTAATTAATCAATCAATTACAGTCCCTATCAATCATTACAGCCTCGTTCAATCAATCAATCAATTACAGCCCCTTTCAATCAATCTATTAATCAATTACAGCCCCTTTCAATCAATCAATCAACCAATTACAGCCCCTTTCAATCAATCAACCAATTACAGTTCGTTCAATCAATCAATCAATTACAGCCCCTTTCTTTTTCTACTTTTTGCTTCTCGCTGGTCAGACTTAATTCCCAGAATATTCTCTACTCTCATAACAAGATCCTTTTCATGGACAGAATTTCAAGGCGTCCAGATGGTGGACTTTGGTGGCCTTAGGTTCTCCTCTCTGCTATTTGCAGACGATGTGGTCCCGATGTCCTCACCAGACTGTGACCTTCAGCGTTTACTGAGTGTGCAGCTTCTGGGATGAGACTCAGCAGTCCAAATCTGAGGGCCCGGTTCTCAGTCGGAAACGGGTGGACTGTACCCTCCGGGTTGGGAGTGGGGTCTTGCCTCAGGTGGAGGAGTATCTCGGGTTCGTGAGTTTGGAGAGGGGGGTCGGCAGACGGTTTGGTGCAGCTTCTGCAGCAATGCGGTCGCTGTACCGGACCGTCGTGGTGAAGAGAGAGCTCAGCCAGATCCATCTACGTTCCCACCTTCACCTATGGACATGAGTTACGGATCATGACCGAAAGAAGGAGATGGCGGATACAAGCGGCGGAAATGAGTTTCCTCCGTAGGGTGGCTGGACTCACCCTAAGAGATAGGGTGAGGAGCTCGGCCATCCAGGTGGAGCTCAAGAGTAGAGCCGCTGCTCCTTCACATGGAGAGGAATCATCTAGTCCAGATGCCTCCCGGACGCCTCCCTGGTGAGATGTTCCGCATGCCCAGTCGGGAGAAGGCCTCGGGGAAGACCTAGGACACGCTGGAGGGACTATGTCTCACAGCTGGCCTGGGAACGCCTTGGTGTCCTCCCGGTGGAGCTGGAAGAGGTCGCTGGGGACCGGGAAGTCTGGACTTCCCNTTTTCTCCCGACTGGAAGGTTGTGAGCTCTATCCTCCGTGATCGTGTGGATGTACCCTTGGGCAAGATACTGAGCGATGCGGAGTCATCAGCGGGTCAAGGCGGGAAGTCAGAACAAATGTGCTGTTTCTGTTGCTGGTAATACCGCAACTTTTATGCAAGATTATTTGTTCCTGATTCTATGGATGATTTGCTTTCTATTTTTAGAATGTGCCAATAAAGAAAGGGTTCCCGCTTGGTCTAGGGGTAGAAGCGGTACCGCTAGCAGTCCGTATGGATCAGAGGAAGGTGGTGTGTGTTGTGGCTTACCAGAGATTGCACAATGACATCAATCCTGATGCCAAACACTTTGAGGAGGGTTCTTTTCCGCTTGTTGTTCTCCATGTAGTTGATTGCATACCTGAAAAGACAGAAGGCATGTTTGCATCTCCTGTAACGGAGTTTGGATCCGATCAGAATTTACACAGTGTGAGTAAATCCGCGCCCACGATGAGTACTAAGCGTGTTGATGAGCATGACGATGGCAGTGCTACACACCGGAAGTTGTACCCAACGGATGGTCCTGAGGAGGCGTTCGTAGTTTCGGGTTCTCCGTACAGCCCGTGGAAGTCATACTCGGGTTTGCAGTATTTCTCATCCAGGTCCAAGTTGCACGTCCAGTCAATCACGATGCCAATAGCCCCGCCCTTTCAAAGCGACGACACAAACGTTCACTCCCGTTGCAGGAAACAAAAGCAACATTTGTGCTTGAAATATAGCAGAGCAAAATGTTGTCAGAACTTTATGAGACAAAACGAAATGAAGTTGAAATGTTAGGAAAATAAAAGGACAGCAAAAAAATGGGAAAAAGAGCACGGAGAAGTTTCAAAGCTACGATGAAATCTACAAAAACCAACCCAGCAAGTCCAAGTCAGTCACACTTGTGTGACGCCCCAGTACAGGAGAGGTTCCACTTCTCAGTTCCTGATGCTTTGCTCCCTTTTGAATGCTCTGGTGGTACCATAAGACGGGGTCTACAACCGCAGGCGGTGCAGCTCATCCAGCAAGCTGTGGCGAGAAGATTTGCCGTGTCTGTCAGCGTCGTGTCCAGAGCATGGAGGTGCTACCAGGAGACACGCCAGTACATCAGGAGACTTGGAGGAGGCCGCGGGAGTGCAGTAACCCAGCAGCAGGACCGCTACCCTCGCCTTTGTGCAAAGAGGAACAGGAGGAGCACCGCCAGAGCCCTGCAAAATTACCTCCAGCAGGCCACAAATGTGCTTTTCAAACGGCCAGAAACAGGCTCCATGAGGGTGCTATGAGGGTCCGACGTCCACAGGCGGGGGTTGTGCTCAGAGCCCCACACCGTGCAGGACGTTGGGAATTTGCCAGAGAACACCAAGACTGGCAAATTGGCTGCTGGTGCCCTGTGCTCTTCACACATGAAAGCAGCTTCACACTGAGCACGTGACTAAGGGAGTCTGGAGACGCTGTGGAGATCGTTCTGCTGCCTGCAGCATTACCGATTTGGCAGTGGGTCAGTAATGGTGTGGGGGGGCATTTCTTTGGGTGGCCGCACAGCCCTCCGTGTGCTCGCCAGAGCTAGCCTGACTGCCATTGGGTACCCAGATGAGATCCTCAGGCCCCTTGTGAGCCCATATGCTGGTGCTGGATGGTCCTGGGTTCCTCCTAATGCTGGACCTAATGTGGATGCAGTGTGTCAGCAGTTCCTGCAAGATGAAGGCATTGATGCCTGCCCGTTCCCCACACCTAAATGCAATTGAGCACATCTGGGAGATCCGTCAACGCCACGTTACGCCACAGACTGCCCAAATCATTTTAGCAGATTTAAAGTTGGAATGTGAGGTGTCATACGTGTCCCAGGAAAGTACAGCAGCGTTCTTCAGGAGGGCTTCAGACAAGTTTTTATCTCTAACGGGACACAGGTTAGCATGGGTTAGCATCTTCTCACCACTACACTCTAGTACCCCGGCACTCCACATACGGCGTCCCTCTTCATAGCGGTCTCAGGCAATGCCTGTAAAATGAAGTTAGGACTTTTACGTTCAACTTTACTCA
>QODF01000137.1:3220-118310 GCA_024372805.1 Oostethus manadensis
TGTTATGATTCTTGATTATCGTGATTAGTATTATTTGTAGCAGTAGTTCTTCCCACTTCTTGTAGCTTTGCTTACCGAAATAAAGCTTGCAAAATTGATTATTTACAGGTTTGAAGCCGAGCACTGACTTAAACATGACGGCTGAGTAAAAACGCTGCAAGTATGTTCCACTAAATCAGTGGTCTTTGCGCGCGGGTGTCCCACAAAAGTTTCTGGAAGTATTTAAAATAGGGGTGTAACGATTCGTTTGAACAACGATTTGATTTGTAACCCGATTCGTGGTTGCTGATTCGATTCAAGAAGGATGTTGGTTTATTTAGAACGATACGATCCATAACAATTCAGTAAATTTAAATTGATTCAGTAACTTTTTAGCTAACAATTGAACCAGTCTGACTGTGAAATAAATTCTTGGATACTGAACAGTGCAGGTAAAGTTTCCTGAATTATGTTTTTTGTAATTAGGTACAAATTGATGATGGATATAAACAAACAGGTAAACAACAATTCTTGGCAAATGCATTCACGTTTTATTTCAATAAAGTGCAACCAACACTTAAAGTAGATTTAATTAAGAATGAATGATCATGCCCTGCGATAGTCCGATAATTCTGTGATTGACTGGCAAACAGTCCAGGGTGAACCCCGCCTCTCGCCCAAAACCAGCTGATATAGGCTCCAGTATACCCGTGACCCTAATGAGGATAAGCGGCATAGAAAATTTATGAATTATTATGTTGAATTAAACCAAGTCTGTGACTAATACTCTCTAATAAAACATGATGAACTTTAATTTTATACCTCATTCACTTCTCTAACCAAAGTATTGAAGAAGTTATTTCGCACCACCATCAGATTTGAATGAAATGTATTGTGTAGATAAATATAAATATAATAAAGTGAATGAATATCCTACATACTGTAATGTTTGCATTTGCTTTTAAAGATACGAGGAGGTGTTTGATCAACACGCCTATCATTGCAAGAAATAATGGCACACACGCCAGCACAACAGTGGCTCCTAAAACTGACTCCTAAATGACAAGCCCCCCATTCCTGGTCTGTTCAACATGCATACCAACATAACTTTAGGGTAACTACGTACTTTTTATCTTGTTTGGACGATCCCGTACATGAGTTTGGAAGGCTTAAAGTTGGACTTAACTGTCAATGTGGTAGTACACTCCCGTTTAAATCCCATACGAGATTGAAGAGAAAGAAGTAATCTAACTAACAAACATGTATACCAATGAAAATACAACCCATATCCTATGAAAAATTGCATATTTAAGGACGTCCACACTGACTCTTTTACAGAAGCGCGCACGTTCAGCGTCACATGATGTCACCCGTGCGCCCCAGTCGACAGGCATGACTAATCGACTTACGCCAAATCAATCTGTGTAAGGGTAAAGTTTAACGCCTTTATCATAAAAAAGCTACAAAACACACATCCATATAAAACCTGCCATGCTTAAATCTAATGCTTTATTTCCTAGTATTGATTAAATGGATTGATTACCTTTCAAACAATGTTAGATCGATATATGTCGTCTGGAATGGCAATTTGGTGAACACAGATCAATATAGTTGGATCATAGCAATATAAATCGAGACATCGATGTAGTGAATGAATAGTTACACCTGTAATTTCAAAGGTTTGAAATGTAATGAATTGCCATTGGTAACGGCGAGTATACTAGCATGAATTAACTTGACATTTAATAGATATGAAAGTTAGCATTCAACACATCAAATCATCATGAAACCTCGCCTTTATGCAGTCACACTCAGCACCGGCATTTTGGAACTACAATCAGATGCCAAAAGAACAGGAAACATATAAAAGTCTGTTTGGATGGCATCTGAGAAACTTTCACCTTGTTTGGGTGCACACAACTGTGGTGCGTTCAAGAACAGGCGGCAAACGCAAAACACGAAGAGACATAAACAAGCAAAAACAGTAAGCTTTCTAATAGTATATTACTTTTCCAATAAAGTAACAGCTTTTGTTTCCAAAATGTATATACTTAAAATTTGATATAGTTATTAACTGTAAACTATTTTTTAAAACAATTTGGAGTCCACAATTAACCTAGCATGGATACTTTTGGAATGTGGGAGAAAACCAGAGTACAGAATTGGGGTTTTTGTACTTTATTGAAATACACAAACAGCTAAAGTCAGCTACAAGTCAAATTAAATAAAGATATTTCTATGCTGTGCTGAATGAATGAATTTGACTGCCAGGATGGAGGATGTATACTATATGGTAAAGATCCAACACTTCTCCAAACTGGACTTTCCAATTAAAAAAGGTGATCAGACTATTAACTATAACTAGTAACAGAGCTTTTCCTGGAGAGAGGTAGGGCACACATATTTCATATAAAATACAAGTCAAAACCACAAAAGTATTTCATATTAATAAATGGGACCAACAATATTTTTATCGAAAGTTAGTGTCACAATACTCTCAGTTCATAAGTCAAGACGTTACAAAAGATTGGGTCTACGAGAACAATACAAGAAGAGATTTTTACAATATGTGAATAAATATGAAAATTCTATGCAATCCACCCATTTCATTTGCACTCAGTAACGCTCGGCTGCACTGTGAATGTTAGCAGCTCTGCCTCCGCCTACCGAGACAAAGAGACCGCATGGCTGACAAAAGGGCTCACTCCGATCATGCTGTTTTGTATCGAACAAACACACCAAGGTGCTGAAACAAATACACAGAGTAGCCCTCTTTCTGCCTGTTTGGCAAAAATCAAGGAAAACAGACACACATGCACATGGCTGTGAAAATTATTGAGTTATTTTCATATATTGTGGGATTCGTTTATTATTGTCCTAGGCCCAGTGCCCACATAACAGTTTTCTGAACAAGAAATCTTGTCATGTTTTAATCTCATGAGATCTTGTGACACCCCCACCCCCCATGATGTTGTGCATCATAGTGAACTAAAGCGAAATGTAGTGCTTGGTGTAAATGTCACCTAATAGACTAAGAGCAGAGCAGGTTGTTCTACATTATACTATGTGAATGTCACGGCTCAAAAAGAGCAAAGTGCCCCAGTTTCTTTCAACTTCAGGGCTGCAAGATATGAAGTGAAAAGCACTCAGTCCTATATCATCGATATAATGCAATTATGGCAAATGGACACTTTTCTTTTGCAACTCTGTGATCCAATATTTCTCTCACATGCAATCAAAGACACAAAGGCGATTGATGGATACTTGTAAAATGTTCTGTTTAACAAGGCTGGACTACACAACCTCAATTTCAGGAGTCTAGGCTGAACCATATCAATATTCTCAGCAAGGTCTCAATCAATTTGTTCTCGCACAAAGCGTCGTGCAAAAAAAGGAAGTAGCGCGTGAAACAGTCTCCTCTTCTCACGGTTCTTTAAAAATTAGACACCAGAGTGTGATGGAGTCAAGACTTGATCAACATTTGCTTTAGTGTGAAGTGGAGCAAAGCTAAGCATCTGGGAAGAGCAAAGGATGGTTCCCTCAAGGTGTATCACCAGGACCACTGGAGAGCCAGGCCAGTTTGCTTGCTGCCTCTCTGGGATTCTATCTGTAATTAACGTCTACTATTTATATACGTGTTGACACAAGTAGCCACCAGTACCGCTGCATCTAACTTTTTAATCTCTATAGCTATACTTTCACCATCCATACAGGTGTTAATTGTTTTAAAACTTCCATCCTTTCAAATCTACCAATAGATATTTGTCATTAATTATTTAACTAACTAATTTTACACTTTTATTGGAAAATTTAATCCAACACATTAAGATGCTACTTGCTGTCATCTAAATTAATGATGTGTCAAAGTTTGTTGAAAGTTGAATAAGTTTTTGATTTCCAATGGCTTGGACATGAGATCAACCATTTTTAATCAAGTAACACCATACCTGTCTATATTGAACGCTTCAATGGAGCGTTTGCCAACCTTTTTTGTCTTGTGTACTCCCAGAGCCTTTTTGTCATACCACTCATATGTGTTGATATTTAAATTCTCTAGAAGTAGAATGTAACACAACAGTTAGATCTACTCGTAAATATATTTCTTGTTATTCAGTGTCAAGTGGGTGACTGTACAGGCATGTTCTGAATATAGTTCCTTGTACAGTAGTGTTCAAAATAAAAGCAGTGCAATGTGACTAACCAGATTAATCACTGTTCTTAGTATATTTATATTGCTACATGGCTAACAAGTTACCAGTAGGTGCAGTAGATTCTCAGAAAATAAACAAGACCCAGCAGTCATGATATGCACGCTCTCCATTTCTCCTTGAGCCAGTTGATGTGTTCTTTGACTAATTGTAATCTTTTCTGCACGTGCCTTTGTTTAACAGAGGGACTTTGGAGGGGATTCTTGTAAATAGATTAGCTTCACACAGACATCTTCTAACTGTCACAGTACTTACAAGTAACTCCAGACTGTTTTTGATCATCATGGAGCTGATCATTGACTGAGTCTTTGCCATTCTGGTTATTCTTTGATTCATTTTGGTAGTTGTCTTCCCTTAAAAGCCACGTGTCTCTGGGTTTACTCTCCATTTTTCAGGCATCGGAGATCATTTTAGCTGAACAGAAAGTTTAACATTTTTATTGAAAAATCAATATCTATTTATGGACCGGTCTACAACTTTTGCTGTGGGCGGGTCCTTCTGTCAGGGTGACTAGTCAATACCTGATCACACGATTCCTGCTTGCAGCGACTATGCGCTACCTATGTTTAAATGTAGCTCTAAGCGCAGGTGACCGGAAGCGGGTGATGGACAGGAGTAACATCATGCCACCATGCACATACTTTGCGTAACCATCGTACACGATAGAGTCCATATCGAAGCTGCTAAGACCCGACTGCTGTCGGCGGGTCCATGTATAGACATTGTTTTTTTCCAATAAGCGTCAGGCATCCGGTAAATGCAAAGAGGAAAATCAACGATAAAATGGAAAAAACTAAGACAATACACAAAAAGCAATGACAAAACGGAATTAAAATATTGTATATTTTTGTATTACTGTCTTTATTTCCACATGTATTTCCCTTTAATTTTGGCAATCCTGTGATTCCGTGACAAGTGGTAAGATGTGGTGACTTGCGATTTTTATGCTCATTTGCTGTGCTTTGGTCTGCAACAACATAACGAAATAAAAACATAACGAGTACAGTGCACATTGAACACATTACACATACATGTAATAAATCTAAATAATTATGAAAACAAAGGCACGTAATGTACAGATTTCAATAAAGAAATAAGTACAATACAAGGTTTATTACTGAGCCAAATGGACATATGACATATGGCATGGGATTAAGCACAGAAGCACAGAACTAACATTATTAAACGTCACCTCTGTGCATTTAGGCACAGCATTAACATTTGTGAACAAGGACAGGGTGGAAGGAAGAATAGAAATGACAAGTCTCAGTATTGATCTTGCTTCACACATAGTGTGTTTAAGGGCCGCTGAACAAGACACCTGAAGAAGACACATTATTTGTGAAAGCATACATTTACTTAAGCATGCAAAAATAGGGGCTTCCCATCATATTCAGAGCATCCCGTCAACAAATGAAAATTACAGGCTCATGCAGTATAGAAAATGCACTAATTAGTCACAGCCCCACATAAGAAGACCAGTTCTTGTTTAGCACACATTGTAATTGATAAACAATTCTCAAGGTTAAACACTTTAATGCATGTCATCAAACATACTTATTTGTTTACACAGAACAATAAAGAACTTCATGCTGTCAACCTTTTTTCTGCACTGTTCTACCTGCTGTGATAGTTCATACGATGTATTCGAGCGCATTGCGCATTACCTCTATAGATGAACACCCAACTTTATTTTCAAATAACACAACAAAATATGTCTGTCAGGCTAGTTGACAGACGATCCTTTTGTTTTCACAGTTTGAGTAAAAGAATAGAAGGAGTATTGAGGATGAACTTTGCAAACAGTTGAAAGTAGGTCTGGTGTGAGACAAGTGTCTGGCAGCAGCAGCAAAGAAAAAAACTGCCTCCATAAAACTGGAGAAATGCCTGCAGAAGAGCAGATTATGAGGTCATAACACAAGTGCATTTAAGTGTTAATTATTCACTTTTCTTCTGTCATGAATTTTTACTGCGAGCCTTTGTGATTAAGACAAAATATCTCCATTAGAATATCCTTTGGGAACTGGCATCCTTAAAGCCCTTTAAAGAATTGTGAATAATGATGATGCTCTCATAAAAAATATCCCAAAAGGACTGTCTATTTTTACCCTTCCCTGCTCCTCTCAGATGAGTTGTTGTTCTTACGTGGCGGCCATTTGAGTCCAGCAACACTGAGCATCTGTGCGAAATAAAGTGCCATAAAATATGTCGCAGCCTCTCGGCGCCATAATTGCCTGATGTTGAAGTTAATGTACATTATGTGGTCTTTATGATGTGGTGGTGTACAGCCAGTAGTTGATTGTTACTTACATCTACTGTTCATCTCCCACACTTGTGGTAACTCTAAATACCCGTGCACTGTTTAATCAAGGACGTTCTACTATATGCACTTGTTAATCAGATTTGGATGGCCTTGTCAGAGTCATTGTGTTCACCAGTCAGTGTCTATCACTAGGCAACATCTGCTAACCTCACACAACAGTTTGTTGCAAGAATCCATCTGGGGATCAGCAGAAAAATAAAAATCAAGAGCAGCAAGCAGAAGAGTGAACAACAACAATGATTTAACAAGTGATAGCAAAACACCACACCACTTTGCTCGCTTTGTTAATTAAAAAGACCTAAAAACTTCAATTTAAGCAAGATAAAATATTTATTATCAAGTTTAGTCAAAAATCCTATTTTTTGCCCAACAAGATATTTCTTTTTACCATATTACTATGTAATATGTTATTCAAATTAAGCAACATAAGCTACAAACACAGAAGTCAGCTGGGATAGGCTCCGGCATACCTGCGACCCAAATGAGGATAAGCGGCATAGAAAATAGATGGATGGATGGGTAAAGGCGCTCTTATTTTAAAGGACGGAAGGTTGTGTGGGTTGAGAAGGTGTCCTTACTGTTGCCAAGAGAAACCGCTTATTTGAACCAAACTTCCATGGCATCAGTGTGTATCCTGAAACCCTCGGTTACATTGGCATAACGAGACGGTGGCGAGCTAAACATGGTTCTTTGATAACGAAAACTTGAAGTTGAGGAAACTGGACCAAAATGTTAGTGTGTGGTCTATCAGATGTTTAAAATATCTGCCTATTGTATATGTAATCAACAAACTTGACTAAAACTATCACATGTAGAAATGACTAAAATGTGACCAAAACAAGAATCATTTTCATCCAAAAAACAAGACTAAGAGTAGAAATAAAATGTCTGCCAAAAACACAGGTCTTTTTGTATGAAGTAAAGACAAACTTTTCAGCCACTTCTTCATTGGTGCTCGTCGGCGTCATTTCAACATTTGAACAATTCCAGGAGAATCGCGACTTTAGTCCCGGTTCCCATTGATGTTCAAGACTAGATGGCCAACCCTACAACCGACCCCCGCCATTGTTAAACTGCACATTTTTGAGTGGCCTTTTACTGTGGCTAACCTGAATGTTGACTGAATCTTCACTAACAAAGATTTTGATAGATTTGTGAACAATATTTGTGAGAGATACTGTATTCCTTTTGTGTATATAGACAGTTTTAGATGTAGGGTTTCATTTTTCTCTTGTTGTTGTATATAAAAAGTACAAGGTGAGTATATATTCAAGGTGCATATTCACAGTAATCTTGTATACATTTCATAATACAAACAATGCTACAAGTAAACACTGCCTGTCTTGATACTGCAACTACTGTAACATCCAGATGGCACATGGTACTCTTTTTCTTTCTTTCAGTATTTTACATTTAATACGGCGGTGTGAGTCAACTGGGAAATTAATGTGTATAAATAAACTTCCCTCATAATCATTATATAAATAAAAATGATGTGTGGAAACAAACCAAATGTCGAAGAATTTGCCAAGAAAGTGGAATGTTTTATTTTAATTTTTTATGAATGACACAAGGTAACTTTCTGTTGTAAGGAGCGGGAGAATGTGCACTAAAGCAGACCTACTAACTAATTAGTGCTGTACAACAGCGGAAAAATTTGTGGATTAGGCCTGCGTGTGGTAAAGAGACATTTATTTTTTCATCCAATTTGGATTTCAGTCGAGGCCACTCTGCACTGAATTCCATTTGGGCATTACTGCTGCCTTCAGAATTTGGTCACATTTCCATAACTTTTATTTTCCATGGCTGTGGTTGGGTTTGCGCTGACCCTGCACGTCCTCTGGGATATTTGATTAGGCGACTAGTGAATGCAAAAACAGTTTCTTTTTGATTGAGAGTCAGCACAGAACCAGATTGGAGGGGATATTGGCAGTTTCAAGGTCCAGTTTTGCAGGAGATGTGGATGTGACCTCAGTGCCTATTCAGGAGATTCAAAATCGGTGCTGATAGCTTAGTGGATGGGATCATGGCTTTATAGAAGTCTGAAATATTTCAGTCATGACATGAATACACACAGTGGCTCATGATTAAATAAATCATACAAAGGCAGAACCGTGTCATGTACAGTGTGTGTTTGAAGGTCCCAGTTTGAAGGTCCGGTGACATGCACAGCATACTGGGATGTTTGTGTGACGGTAACAGCCCAGCCAAATGATGCTAAACTCATTTGATTTCTCTATTGTGCTGCTCCACTCAATCAGGAGTTTATGTGTTACATTATGTGTTACTGCGAAAGACACGTGAAACAAACATGTTTTCAATAATATATATTTTTTTGTTTGTGAAAAAATGTGCCTTTTTTGCAAAAATAATTTGATTTTTTCTGTTTGTCGTCTCCTATTAGATATCACATGCTGTGGGCGTTCAACCCCAAAACCAGATAACCTAGGCGACCCCTTTTGTAAAACGACTTTGGTTAACGTCTCTTTATGCTTGACCATTACGAATGTTACACTGTCTGTTCAGTTAATGAGTTTTATGATCGTGACAATTAGGGGTTGGAACAAAAAAATTAGGAAATCATCAAAGATGCTGGATATAAAGGTACTGGACTGGTGTGGTTACAAGTGGTCTTGTAGAAAAATGACCATTCAATTCATGGCATGTGAATATGGCAGGCCTATTGCATGCTGCCTCAACACTCACATTTGTGATAATGTGAGTATGATGCTTTCGAATGAGCATCTCGTTTTGTCGCACCTGCCACACCCAGTGGATATATTATCTTGGCAAAGGATAACAGATAACATATCGGCAAAGGATAACAGATAGTTCCTCTTTTATTGCGGTTAATTGGTTCCAATTTGGTTCTTTTCACTCTATCATGTCGGACATGCCATGGCTGACTACATGCAGTGACATGATGTAATGTCATGTCTCATCAATGTTTTGTGTCATTACTGACTCCTAGTGGCCAGAATACTACATATAACTAGTATTTCAATATTCTTTACTAATAATGTGCCATTGTCCACCATGAAACGGTGATCATTTATTGGTTAAATATTTTTGTAAAAAGCCATGATACAGTGAGGGAGCGATATTCAAAACCCTCCCTTTCAAAGAGTACAATTGCATTTATTTTGCTGCAAAAGACAATTGATTTTTGATTCTGTGTGCATAAGCTGTATAAGGAACCAAAATATTATGGCCTGCGTGACCTTGAGGTATACATGGAAAGATACCGTAAGAGTGGAGAATTGGAATTTGACACATTGAAGTTTGGCTGATTAAAAATCCACAGACAAACAGCAACAAATGTTGCCATAAATAAAAGTAAACCTGTGTGTGAAATCAGATGATGGGCTTTAGATCATGATACATTTTTTCTCTGTTCTTTATCGTTTCCATCATTTATCCTCCTTTTTTTGCATCCATACAGTGTTGGACTTTTTGAAAAATTTGTCATAAAAATGAAAATGTAAGCAAGCCACATCTGGTCCTAAAACAGAACTGTCAGTCACTTTTTAGACTTGTGAGTCTTTTAAAAGTGGAGTTCATGAACTAGTGTGGCCCCCGAGGTCCTCCGTTGCCCGTTTGTTCCAGAAGTGCACAACTAAAAGGTTTGGGGAGGCAGCTTTTAGCTTTTATGGTCGGCAGAGTCTGGATGAGTCTGCCTGAGGATCTGGGAGTGGTGTGAAATCTTTGAACATAAAGTTAGAATTCCTGTTTTTATGACTGAACATAAAGTTAAAGCCTACCACTCCAGTCTGGCACTTGATTAACAGTCGACTGCAGACACCTAACCATGTACTTGTAAACATTTAGATCTTTTTAATACTAAAATGCATTTGCATGTTTTTGTAAACACTGTTTTGTCTTTCTCACTGTTGATCTACATTGGCAATTTTTCATGCCAGTTGACCATTATTACAATAGTATGCAAGTTAATTGTTCTTATTTATAAATCATTTTCATAGTTAACTATTGCACAAATAGTTACGGTTGAATGTAAAGCGGACGGTATATGATGCGTTTTCTGAACCTGAGAAGATCTTTGCAAGGATATTCTTTTCTATGTATATTTTTAAATTGTAGTTTATTTTTATTGTAATTTCACATTATTGTTCTGGTTGCACAAAACACAAAAACCTGACAGGAATGTGATGGTTTAATTGGGTGGCTCTGATATTAACTGTAATTGGATCCCGTAAAATGATTTGCAATGAAAGTCATAAATGATGTGTAGGGCCCTATGATTTCCCCGTTAACTTTTTTGCCATACTTTGGCCGTTTTAAAGCATTGACTGAACTTCTTTTCACTTTCACAGATTTCACACAGCAACATAGGTACTAATACTACACCAAGTGTTAACTTTTCCACAGCTTCAATATGTAGTGTTACCGTGCGATAGTGGCCTAGGACGTTGTAAGCATGGCGCTGACGCCCAGTAAGTGAGTGTGTGGTGGAGCTAGCCGATGTGGTGTGGCAAGCCGTCACTATGCCAGTAAGGTAGTTCTTAAGCTCACCAATGTTATTACAATAATACTAACAATGTTGCTGTAGCTTGGTTAGTCTAGCTTCTTATTGCTAAACAAAATTACCATTCCCTCACAACCGAACAAACATTTCCTGGGAGTCATTGCTCAACGTTGCCCATGGAAGTCTGGGTTTTCTGACGTGTGTTGAAAAAAACTTTGAAACACAGCATGCAGAGCCATCCAAAACTGCTTTCAAGGTTCACTTCCAAAGGCACAAACCTCCTTATCTGACGCATTGGCATCGTTTAACACAATGGTTCTCAGTTATTTTCCGTCATGCCCCACGGGGGCCAGAAATATTGTCGCGCCCCCCCATTTGAAATACCACTGACAACTGATAATACCTGTTTATTTATCTGTACTGTACAAACTGAATTTGAAACTGAAACCAGGAAAATGCAACAAAATGGAGAGCTGTGAAGTGTATTCGAGAGTCAAATGGCATGTTGAGTATAATACTGTAAATCAGGACACATTGGCAGGTCTACACTAACATTGAAAGTACGCCCTGCTTCTCTGACAGTTCTGAGAAAACTTATTTTAGCCTCTTGTACCCGGAATCTCGCTACCCAAAGCTCATCTCCATAGATGAGGGTAGGAACGTAGATTGACCTTCCCTCAGTTGTGACTTAAACTTAGTTTTTATTTTAGTAATAAGTTCTCATTTAATGAAAGACTTGTTGCTGCAACATTCCTCCCTGTGCTGGACAATGGGGACCTTTTGAATATGCATGACCCAGCTCAAGCTCTACGGTCGCTGGACTCAGTGTTTCACGCCTCGTTGCGCTTTATAACAAATTGTAGTGCACGGACCCACCATTGTGAACTGTATTCTTGTGTTGGCTGGCCTGCTTTAGCGACCCAGCGGCTTACACACTGGTACAGACTTATTTATAAGGGACTTGTTGGTCTGCTTCCTCCATACCTGAATGTGAATCTTCAGCGTAAGCCTGATGGGGACCCCATAATTTGCATTCCCAGGATGTCTACACAGTGACTGTTCCTACAGTGAGGTCAGAGAAGGGAAAACTGACCTGTCCGTATCGTGCTCCAACAAATTCTTGTTGTGTGGGCCTCTTGGCCAGGACTCCCTTGAAAAAGAGGTCTTCAAATCTCAATGGGATTTTCCCGGTTAAATAAAGGGGGGGAAAGAGGTACCACAGGCACATCTAAAGCAAAAAAACTTTGACTTCTTCTTCTTGTTGTTGTTCTACTTCTTCTGTGATTGCCCCTACCAGCATGCACAGAAGAACAGAACATAAGTTATACTTGAAGGTTAAAGTGCAAAGCACACAAAATGAAATGTCACTTTCACGCCCGGCTGCCATTTTGTAAATTGGTTCCACCTAAATATCTAAGTTTACCCTTAAAGATAAATTACACCGTTTGGACTAAATGAATAAACAATTTTTCAACTACTAGAGATGGAAATATACAATAAAATGGGTTAGGGTTAGGGTTAGAGGGTTGCACTGCTAGTTATATTTTTACTCCCTTTTTAGTTTTTTTTTGTCAGTTTGGAGAATGGGTAATATACAATTTGAGCATCAATTAACTTGATATTTGATCGTTTGCTAATTAACTCTACACATTTAAAATGGGTTTAAATTCTTATATTATTAACCATGCAATGGAGATAACAGATTATCACTTTACCAAATTACATGTGCCAGTCTTACACAGGTCTCCTGGACTTGATCTAGTTTTATAGACCATATTACAAATAGAAAAGTATTTTCCATGATCTAGCAATTTAAATTGACCTGAGCGAATAGTAAATGAACCACATCCATCTTTGTGACACGGCACTGCAATACTTTCCTCCACAATCCTCTTTGGATGACCTTGCTATTTAAAGTTTGCTCTTGAACTGCGGTAATGTGCACCCAGAGGCGTGCTCATTTAATCACTACTGTTTGAGAGTAAATACAGTAAAAAGCTTTGCTGATGCAAACATAAATAACTGGGTAAACATTTTATTACATGTGTATTCTACAGATTATATTTCTTTTTAAGGATTTCTTGTAGCCTTAAGCTTTATAAGTATTACGTAATTTCAAAGTATCTTATTTCTTTCTAGCTGGGTTGTTAAGCTTTGCTGCATAGACATGTAGGCCAGCCAATGGCTGTACGAACTGTAATTATTGAGGTAAAAAAATTGTGTTACAATTATTAGTATGTCCAGGGAATGAAAAAATTCCCCATCTGCTTGCGTCTAATTTTGCTGGTGATATAAAGTCAGTCGGAAAACTTTGCTAGTAGTACTGAAGGCAGTGCTTTTGAGAAAAATACAGTGAACAAGGCTGACAGATTATTTCCCTGTTTGCCAGAACTGGACGTTTGTGTGAATCACCAACTTCACACAGACCAAAAAAAAATCGTAAACTCTTACAGATGAACACACACACACATAATGTATACACAATTGAAATCTCAAACTTAAGGCCGTTCGGTAAATAGTTTAAAAAAAAAAAAATCTGATCAATCCCTGTAAATTTCATACTTAAAATAATGTACCAATTTAAGCCTCACTCTTTTTCGGCTAAACCACGCCCGCGTCTGGTTTATGCCCCGCCTTAGAGTACAGGTACGGATGCTGATGATTTAAATGGGTGAACAGATACAGAGAGATAGATAGCTCATCCTTAGTATCATTCATTCATTGTTTTAATCATTGTTTTGCTATGGAGCCTACCCTCGGCTAGTAAATTTCAGTATTGTAACATGCGTTCTACTTTCTACTGTACAGGTATATTAGTCATAAACTAGCCTTGATTTTGCATCAAATTATTACATTAGTTAGTTATTATTTGTTAGATATTATTATTACTATTATAAAATAATATGATATATACTGTATATTATTGCACCTTTAGGTTCAGTCTAATGAGCTTAGTGCATTTTTAGTCAAATTGCTTCTCAAAGAGGCTTTCAATCACATTCACCCTCCATGAAACACATACATAGACACAGTCAACTAAAAGTTGCACAACGCCTACATACGACTGAAACGTAGCTTTCACTCTTTAGAGGAGCGCGGCCACTGCTATTTAGCCTCTGTGTACTTTTCTTCTGGGCTCTTCTTTGATCTTCCTCATAAAAAAAAAAAAAATAAAACATAATAATAATACATAAACGGTGATCGAGTGGGTAGCACATTGGCCTCACAGTTAGGAGGTTCAGGGTTCGAATCTCCGTTATGCATTTCTGTGTGAAGTTTGCATGTTCTCCTCGTGCGTGCGTGGGTTTTCTCCGGGTACTCCGGTTTCCTCCCACATTCCAAAAACATGCGTGTTAGGTTAATGGGGGAATCTAAATTAAACATCGGTATGAATGTGAGTGTGAATGCTTGTTTGTCTGTATGTGCCCTGCGATTGACTGGTGACCTGTACCCCGCCTCCCGCCCAAAGTCAGCTGGGATAGGCTCCAGCACAAATGAATGAAAAAGGATAATACATAAAGTGCCTTTCAAAATCAATCAGTGAGCTAACAACAAGTAAACATATAATAAAAAGGAAGTATTACAAGTTAAAAGTGTATGTGTATGACTGTTTGGTGGCGGTCAAAGAGGCCGTAAGCCCAAATTTCTGTCAAACTACTCCAGGACAGCTGTGGATACAGATGTAGCCCACCAGTGTGTGACTGAGGAGTGAATGAATAATGTGTTCACTTCATTATGAAACGCTTTGGGTTTTTAAAAAAAGTACAATAAAATCCACTCTATTATCATTATTCCTTAATAGTCTTTACACGTTACTGTAATGGTTTCCGTAATGTGTGTCCAAACACTGGTAGGAACAAGACTGGATTTTTTTAAATCAAGAAAAGACAACTAAACATTATTTTTTAAGAAAAGACCTTAGTTGCAAAAACCTCAATTTTCCCAAGCAAAACTGACACATAACTGATAACCCTCACTCCGACGTCAGATGTGCCTTTTAAAAAGGTACAGTTAAACGCTCCAGTTTTTATAGGATTCCTTTAGGGCCGTTTCTTGCTATTAGCGTATGCCCAGAGCGCCAAGCCAACTGTGGGTCCAAAATCTGCAAGTTCAGCCTAACATTCATTCATTCATCCATTTTCTATACCGCTTATCATTAGGGTCACGGGGATGCTGGAGCCTATCCCAGCAGACTTTGGGCGAGAGGCGGGGTCAGCCTAACATGAAGAGAATAAAAACTGTCTTTGATATCTTGTGCATGTATTACTTCCACTATACCCTTTTTCCCACTGTGATTTGCATTGTCTTGGTTTAAATCCACAATTTTACCCTTTCTGAGTGAGTGGTGGAGCCACACAACGTCTGACTTGGACGGTGCGTTCAGGTGCGCTATGAAGACAGAGGGCTATTTACACACGTACTTGTTGGATTAGGCAAGGTGTTAGTCATTTTCAGTGTCAATTTTAATAAAAAACAGTCGGTTTGGTGGGTTAGCTTTGATCTTGTGTGTTTTTGTTTGCTCTGCCTTGCTTTGCCTTAGTCTATAGAATTCATGCAAACAAAAATATGTAAATGTAGGTTGATTTGTTTATTTCACTTTAGCTTTCTACGGCGTGCTGCTTATTTTGCTTTTGTATGATTTTGGATGATTTAATTATCCATTGTTAGAAAGCCAATTATTATTAATATCTCTTTTGCTAGTGTTTCCAATAAAGGTAAAAACTATGTTAAATCTTAATTCGTCATTTATATACTATATTTCAACATGTGGACTGATAATTGTGTTTACTTTATTTCGTTTTGAAAATAATTGCTTTGGTTTTTGTATGTTTCGTTATTTGATGGACCTTTTGCAACAAAATAACCAAAACCGGGGTACCACTGTATCTTTATAATGCCACGGTGCTGTTATTCCTCATGTCACCCTTCTGCCTATTTAAGTTGCTGCTATCTCTAAAGGAATTTATCGGAAACAGTGAGCGTCGTGGAGGTTCAATACTCAAACATAATGATTTTCTAATAGCCTTAAACAGCCCAACTGTTGTTGCCAGATATATGTATACACCACATAAATATTTATGTCGTTAATAAGCAATACCCCCCTTGAGCGACTAGCAAATTATGAGATATCTACTAAAATTCTAAAAGGCCTCAATATGATTTCGCTTACCCAGAAAATAACACTTTTTCACAAGAGAGGCTTGTCCTGAAGGGACAAAAGCTGATATTTTCCCCTCATAACTGCTATTTGTGGAAATACATTGTTAATTATCAGCAGCTACGTGTTGCTGCAAGTAGGTGACACTAGAAGGCAATCAGCCACTAATTCAGAATGGCTCATCGACTTCTTTAAAATCACCTAACGTATGAAAGACATATGCAATACTGAGTACATATTCATATATCCATAAAAGTGGTTTAGTGTGTCTGAGAAAACGTCAACAACAATGTTATGTACTGCATAGTACTGCTGTTCCATATAGTTTGCATCCTGAATAATGAATATCAGTATTGGTGTTTACTGACACTGTCACATAATAATGTTATGTATTAAATACAGTGCAGTACAACACAAAAACATATTAGGCTACTAAAATCATCATCAAATGTTTATTTTTTATTTTTACAAAGCACAATACTGTATGTTGAATCCCAGTTGTGTGCAGAACATAAGCCAGCCATGAATTAATTAAAGCTTTCTGCTCTGGTAAGTAGCAGCCAAGAAGAGAGGGTGCTCTGTGTCATTTTACTGGAGTGTTAAATGTGCATTGAAGAGACTACCAGTCTTGGCAGTGGCTTTCTCAGGAGAAAGAATGGTAACAAAAAAAAAACATACCATAATTTCCCACTAAATCCACTAAAAAGAAAAAAAAAATTGAACATACATTACAGGCCAAAAGTTTGAACACACACAACACAAATGATGGTTCCAAGAAATTCCACTAAGTAACCCTGAAAAACCATTTCATATGACTACATTAAGAAGCTCCTACTTACTGTTACTTAATTGCAGCGTGGAAGGAAAAAACATAATTTTAATGCTCTACATGTCCTTGACATATGGTGTATTGACACTTCAAAACTCTTGAATATTAAATCTTAAAAGAAGCCATGACTCATAAAATGTATGCCTAAAATATGACATACTTAGAGTTATTTTTCTTCTCAACAAGAGAGGAGAAATATGACCTAAAGGAAAAATGAAACTTAAAACACCTATATGAAAAAACAACTCTAAAACCTTTAGTACTTCTGTATGGGGAATGAAATTATGGAATTGATTAAGTAAGGAACAATGCTCTAAAACAAGTGATATCAGGAAACATTACAAGCAGTTGATATTTACAAAATACAAGGACGAAGAGTTCTGAAGTACTGTGTACATTCAATGCCATGTCTACTTACTACTGAAGACCTGATCAAAATCTTAAGACCAGTAGAAAAATTGCTAGAATTTACCTTTTGCACATTTCGATCTTAATGAGGTTTTAGGTAGAGCTACAATATGCAAAAGCAAGAAGCGCGAGTGTGACAAAAAGAACTTTAAAAAAGTAATATTTGAATTTATTTAATTCAAAATCAAAACAAGTTATTCCAAACAACTACAATAAACTCAACACAATAAATGAATGAAAAGGAGCAGAAAGAAGAACAGTCTTATAATATCTGCCCCTTTCATTCAGTTATTTATTGTGACAAAAAGTCTGACTAATATTTTACCACATTGTCACATTACCATACCTATGTATTTGACATTTGCAAAGAGTACATCAGGAAGTGTACAAATGTATAAAAATCGGTGTGAAACCAATGGGGTAGGATTAAATCAGATTTGCTTCTTCCTACTCCTGTTGTACATGTGGAACTATCAATAGTATTATTAATTTATATGAATAATTACAGATATTAATTGTGATATATTCCAATGTAACTTGTGTGCATGTTGCACGCTGGAAGGATTATGTCTCACAGCTGGCCTGGGAATGCCTTGGGGTGTCCGGGGACCGGGAAGTCTGGACTTCTCTACTGAGACTGCTGCCCTCGCAACCCAGACCCGGATTAGCGGAGGAAAATGGAATGGATTGGAATGGAATGAAATTACCATTACCATTCTACATCTACCCCCCGCCAGTTCCACAACATTCAAAAATGATAAAATAATACAACAATGTGTCACAATCAATCAATATGAATAAATGGAATGTAAATTAAGTGTAAAACACTTATTCCAAAATTAAAAGTATACACAAACATAAAGCATAAAAAGGTAATAGTTGACACATACATTGCTGAATGATGACTGAGTACATTGTGATATTTGAGATTGTCCCATGAAAAATGTAAGGAAGTGATGTTATTGTCAAGGTGCGCTCGTCGCGGCATGGTGGAGCGACCCCGGAGATGCAGAGAGCTGGACGTCCGGCAAATTGGAGGAATCTTTAATCAAGATGCTGCGAAGCAGAGGCAGGAACAAAGGAGCGACCTGTTACATGGAACAAGCAACAGTGGCAATGAAAACAATGACAATGAGCCGACGCCCGACTGGCGCACGCACCTGAACATAAAGAGCAGGAAAACAGGTGCACGTAATTAATGGAGTGAAGAAATTAGGAAATGGCCCAGAAACACATGACACTTTAAAAATAATCAAAATACAGGGAAACTAACCCAAAGCTGTCACATCTACGAGACACGAGTCATGACAGTTATCATGTGACATAGCATTGTGTATTTCCCTGTGGTCCATTCTTCTTTCTTGTAGTTTTGTACGTGGGTATAAGTGTGTTAGGTTTATTTGAAAATTTATACTCCTCCATGAGACACCACCTTATCGTGGTGAAGGAGTTTGCATGTCCCAATGATCCCAGGAGCTAAGTTGTCGGGGGCTGTCATGCCCCTGGTAAAGTCACCCATGACAAACAGGTCCTAGGGGAGGGACCAGACAAAGAGTGGCTCAAAAGACCCTAATGATGAATAATACAGTTGGACTTCGTTTTTCCTCGCCCGGACGCGGGACATCGGGGACCTCCTCTGGTGCCAGGCCCGGAGGCGGGGCAATGGCGAACGTCTGGTGGCCGGGCCTGCACCCATGGGGCCCGGTCGGGCACAGCCCGAAAAGGTAACGTGGGTCCCCCCCCTCCCATGAGCTCACCACTCGTGGGAGGGGCCAAAGGGGTCGGGTGCAAAGAGAGCTGGGTGGCAGAGGCCTTGGCGGTCCGATCCTCGGCTACAGTAGCTAGTTGTCGGTATGTGGAATGTCACCTCTCTGGCGGGGAAGGAGCCTGAGCTGGTGTGTGAGGTCCTGCCTCTAGTGGAGGAGTTTAAGTACCTCGGGGTCTTGTTCACGAGTGATGGAAGGATGAAACGCGAGATGGACAGGCGGATTGGTGCAGCGTCTGCAATGATGCGGACTCTGCACCGGTCTGTCGTGGTGAAAGGAGAGCTGAGCGAAAGGCAAAGCTCTCGATTTACTGGTCGATCTACGTTCCTACCCTCAACTATGGTCATGAGCTTTGGGTAGTGACCGAAAGGACAAGATCGTGGGTACAAGCGGCCAAAATGAGTTTTCCCCGCAGGGTGGCTGGGCTCTCCCTTAGAGATAGGGTGAGAAGCACTGTCATCTGGGAGAGACTCGGAGTAGGACCGCTGCTCCTCCGCATTGAGAGAAGTCAGATGAGATGGCTCGGGCATCAGTATGCCTCCCGAACGCCTTCCTGGGGAGGTGTTCAGGGCACGTCCAAGCGGTAGGAGGCCTCAGGGAAGACCCAGGACGTTGGAGAGATTATGACTCTCAGCTGGCCTGGGAACGCCTCAGCATCCGCTGGGAAGAGCTAGACGAAGAGGCCGGGGAGAGGGACCTCTGGGCTTCCCTGCTTGGGTTGCTGCCCCCGCGACTCGACCTCAGATAAGCGGAAAAAAATGGATGGATGGATGGATGAAAATGTATAATTGTATATATAAGTTGATTGGTTTTGGTATTGTCCGCTGGGGTATGCCGCAAGATAGCCTCCTAGCTTCACATATGTCTTCCTGTTTCCCAAGTAGGTTTTTAACCTGTCCAATACTAACACTCTATACTCCATAGATTCCATATTTTTCTAGTTAATTAATTAAGGTATTGTGGTTAATTGTATCAAATGATTTTGTCAAAAGAATTCTTTTTTACCCCAAATTTTGTTACCTATGCCAAGCATAAAAGCGTAAAAGCAAATGATATTGCTTTGTTCGGTATCTAATGTGTGCGTTTCTAAATTGGCTGGATTATACAAAAACTACACCACTGATTTCCTTGATAGTAGGAATTCGCAGAGCAAGAAGTCATTCAATTTTTGAACACATTAGATTGAAACTCTCTCTAAAACCTAATCATCAGGTTAGAAATCTGGGGGTAATAATGGACTCAGACCTGAACTTTAAATCAATAAATCACATTAAATCAATAACTTCAGCAGCTTTTTACCACCTAAAATACATTGCAAAAATCTAATGAATAGGGTCTAAGTCAGGTTTAGAGAGACCAGCAGTCTAGACTACTGTAGACTACCTTTTCACCGGGCTCTCCAAACAAGCTTTAAAACAGCTCCAATACATCCAGAAAGCTGCTGCTGGAGTCCTGAGTAGAACCTGGAAATATGAACATATTTGTCCAGTACTCAGGTCCCTTTCGCTCAGAGCAGGTGTCGGCAACCTTTACCATCAACAGAGCCATTATGTCTCCTCTTCCAGTAAGAAAAATGTTCAGGAGCCGCATGATATTACAGAAGTCATAAACATTTTCAAAATTGTAAAATTTGGTATTGTTAACTGTTTAAACCACAAAATACAAAAAACAAAAGTGCGGCTGCACTAGAATATATACTCTGATATTTTTATGAATGATTATTTCTTGTATTCTATAACTGTGAATTGCTGATCAACGCATATACAACCCAATGTTGCCAACTTGCCAAATTTCATGCTAAATCTTGAGACTTTCCAAACCTTATTTTCTCAAAACGACTAGAGAAAAATAAAAAGAGTTTTCCTGACGTTGTTGGGAACGGGAAATTTTTCTGGTGTTTGCATTTTTCTTCACCAAAATAGTAATTTATTGATGGTCTCTTGAAAAAAAGTGAGGAGATCATTTACTGATAAATCCAAAAACAAGCTGACCCTTGTCTGTTTTGCGTTTGCTCTAGCTAGGCTGTTTATTGTTATTCACTGTGTGGCTTAAATGTCTGCTCCTGTTCACCAACAATACTGTTTAACAATGGTGTTTCTTGTTAATATTTATTTACCGTATAATTAATCTTTTTTTTTCCATTTGTATAACAGGTGTGAGTGGCTTGTGTTGTGTTATGAGAAAGCACCACAAACCAACAAAGATTTAATGATAAATATAAAAAACAGAACGGTATAATTGCCACCACAACTGAATCACCATGTAGTCTGCTAGCTAACTATCTCCATAACTCAGAAGTTTGGCACCTGGGCTATTTTGCAGCCTGCGGGTGTTGTTTTTATTGCCCAGCAGCATATTAAAATATAATTGAACAAGATACCTTAATGAAATAAACTCCAAAAATTGAAAAACCCGCAGTAATTTTACAGGAAGAAAGCCAAAATATTAGGAAATAAAATATGAATCTAACAAGAAATGTCACAATTTTACAAGAATTGTTAAGAATTGTATTATGAGAGAACCTCTCACCCAAAATCAGCTGGGATAGGCTCCAGAATACCCGCCGCCCTAATGATGATACGTGGTATAGAAAACGAATGGATTATGAGAGAAGTCATTTTGTAGCATGAAGTTATTAAAGACAAAAACAAAGTTGTAATTTTTGGAAAATTACATTGAGGAAAATGTAATGTAATTATGTAAAGCTCTCAAAAATATCTCATTAACAATGGTAAGTAATTATTATTTTATAATTTTTAGCATAATTAACGCATGCGCATCATGTCATGTCACATCTCTGTCATGATGGAAGACAGAACCACAATAGCGTCCCCACAGAGTCACGCTGTCTGCCGGTCTTTAAAAACTTTGTTCTGACCTGAACACATCAACAGCAGTGCAATTCCAACACCATATATTGTATGTATCTCCAACGTGTCTGTTTTTAGATCTTTCCGAGAACAACTCTTCCTCATTAACACAAGTCCACAGCAAGATGCATTCACTGACACGCCAAAACAATGACTTAATAATGTGTGTATGTGTGGTCTAAAGAAACAGAAAGACAAAGGAAAAAATGCGGATATTCTTATCTTTCAGTAACGTAACTCTTACTGTGGAAGTGTAGTTTGCTGCGTTTAAGTACCATATGCTCAGATGTCCCAAAATTTACATCTACACCGAAAACATTATGCGGTGACAGTGAATGCAGTCTTTCATGGCTCATAATAACTCACTTAGTGTGATTCAATTTTTCTGCTACTATTAGTGCTACTATTATTATAAACAAGTACATTTTCAAACATGTGGTATATTTTAGCTTGATTTACATTTTCAGCTTCTTTGCAGCTGGTAATGAATACAAATATATGGTATGTAATTGTGTATCATCATGTATCTTTCTCTTCATAAAATACTGCAAAATGGCATAATTCACACAATGGCAAATGGTGATTAATCGTGATTGAAGTCAAAATATTATGGGAATGAATTCATAATTATCCATCCATCCATTTTCTATACCGCTTATCCTCATTAGGGTCACGGGGATGCTGGAGCTTATCCTAGCAGACTTTGGGCGAGAGGCGGGGTACACCCTGGATTGGTCGCCAGTCAATCGCAGGAATTCATAATTATGACAGAAAAAACATACAGGAAATAAGTTGAAACTGTTAAAAATTAAAAATATCTGCAGAAATGGAAAAAAACGAGTCTTTACAAAAAAAGTCAAATTATTGTCTAACAAGAAAAATCACAATTTTATGAGATTAAACTATTATTATTAGAAGTTATTGTAGAAGCACGGAGTTGAAATATTAATGTTATTTTATATATAAGAAACAAACAAAACAAAAATAAAGTTGTATTTTTTGGAAAAATCTGGTTGGAGAAAAAGTTAAAAAAAGTTATATATATTCATATATATATTCATACCAGTAATACGCCTTTTCAAATATATCACAAAACTGAGATGCAGTTTTTTCTTGAAATCATTTTTTATTTAAAGGCGCTTGGTGGAAAAAGTTTGGACACCCCTGCTTCTATGCTTCTTCAAATATAAGATATGTGTAATTTCAAAAGTTAATATGTTCTAACAGTGTAAATAATCATATAAATTGGATTGAGGGGAGGAGGTGAGGGTTTGTTACTCATACTGAAACTATTTTAATCTTTGTCCTTGAGAATAATCTTGCACGTTCACAATGACTCACTTTATCAACACGGTGGCAGGCTGCCCCGCCTGGAGTCTGAAGGCGGCAAGGCAACACCAGCGATGCTTTTCATCCAGACAACTCATGAGGAGGCAGACTATTGCCTTCTCCTCAGGGATCATAACATTACCAAGAGAGTGCTGTCTGCATGGTCTCGCGTATCCATCCAGGGAATGACTGCTATCAATGGAAGTCACTTTCAATATAATTAGAGGTTGCTTTGTATGTTCTGATGCTTGATGGGGTTCTGATTAAAGACAAAAATGAGTGTTTCACAGAAGCAGATGATCAGTCTGGCATTCATTTTTGCTTTGTCATTTAAGATTGTGTTTTGGTGTCACAGAGTACAGCGGAACCCTGGTTAGCGTACACTCCAGTTACTGTTTTTCGGTTAAAATGAAAAATTTAAGCCAAAGTTTTGCCTCGGTTTGCGTATATTTTCCGGTTAGAGTACAATGTGGCATGCATCTTGTCATGTTAAGCATACCCTGCTTGAGTCCAACTGCGTTCTTTCAATGTATTTTTTAAAAATCAAAGAACCTCCTTGTTACCAGCTACTACATGGGAATAGAAACCAGAAGTCATCTCCGTCGCCCATCGATTATGTCGTAAGCAGCTGACTATGTAGTTCTTTGCCAAAAAAATACACATTTACACAAAAATACACATTTTTGTAGTTTTACAATTATAGTTTTACGTGCATAAAATAATTCTAAATGTATATAAATGACAAATTAATGAACATTTAAAGTTAGTTTGTCATACATTGAACAATTTCGTGGACCAGGCACAGGCAAAGGTGCATTTTGCAATTTCGTGCCACGTGCAGCTTGGCGTAAGTAAACCTCCATCTCTCCTACCGGCATAAGTGAGCTCCTCTCCTCACCTTTAAATGTGCTGCTGGCGAAGGGAATTGCGAGTTTCGTTGAATATGGATGAAGGCAGCAGAAGACGACCAAACTCCTCTAAGACGGAAAGTGATGTTTTGGTCTGGGAGGTCCAAGCTCGCAGTGGCCGAATATACTGTATGGTCATGCGAGCAGACCTCCACGGGCTAAAGTGGCCCGAGAGGCGATTATTATCGTAAATCAGGTTTGCCCTGACATACGGAGACCCCTTACCCAGTGAAAAAAACGGTTCAATGATGTCAGAAGAAGGGCAAAACACAGCACCGGTAAGGTAAGCATTTTTTCCCCACAAATAAAGACACTCGTATTTAGTAACCTATATTTGTAATATGAATATCATTAAATATAATTTTTGCAATTCTCGGTTACACAATCAAAGATGTCAGTACATTTGACTAAGCGTTTATTTACAATTAACTTCATTCATATCAGATCCACTGGCCACCAATGAGGAGTAGGAAGAGTGGGGTGGCGGCGATAAGGACAGATGAGATGGTGGAGACGATGCGACAGAAGCAGACAGGACAGTCAATATAGATCAAAATGTATATGCTGATTCAGATAGTTACTCTAATATTACTTACTGCTTACTTATAAACTCAGAGGCATTTCTGCATGTAAAAATATACCTGCTCGAGTGTCAAAACATGGCAGGTATATATTTAATTCATGCCTTTATTGCTCAGTTATAATTTATAAAACATATATATACTGTATAGTATATAAATACATATATACTGTATGCACTAGCTACTGCTGTGAACATGCCTGAGGGCAAAAGCAGTTGTTACATTTCTCCTGACCAGCCAGGCCTCTCAGCCCACAGCATCGGCCTATAGCGTGAGTCTGATGGCAAAGGCATCAGCTTACAGTGTACCCTTTTCTACCCCCAGCCATCTCAGACTAATACTCAGATCACTAAGGTTCTGTTTTTATTGCGCGATTACGTTTGTTTGTTTACTATATGTCTTTCTTTGCAGATAGTGGGTAAAAGTTAGTTTAACTGACTTTAACTGAGGGCCACACACAAAAAGAATGTGCCGGGGGCACTTTTTGTTTATTGAAGATGCTAAAACCAATCCATTGCATGTCAAGAATTGCTAAGGCATTTTAAGGAAATATTCACATCTTAGCTTTGGTGTTACAGAAGACAAATACAGTGGTACCTTAATAAACGTACCCCGGTTAGCGCATTTATTGGTTAACATCCACAATTTTTTCCTAAACATTTGCCTTGTCTTGCGTTTGCTGGTTTGCTGGCATTTGCTGGCTTCGTGTGTTTACGCCATCCATCTCGGGTCACGGAAAATCCTGCCATGCTTGCTTGTGTTCATGCGATGCATCGCGAACAGTGCGTGCCTTTTTCCCACCGTTGTTTTCTGCTGCCATAGAGAGATACACGACATAATAAACACATTTACCACAAAAAAGAGAAAGGCGATGGACCGTACAGCGACAATGGTGGCAGACTTCTGAATTTTATTGCTTAAAGAGTTGACAGCTGTCATTTCACAGGTAATTAATTCCATTATTTTCAAGGGAACTACTTGGGAATTCCCTCTGACTTGCTCCAAGAGGTGGTGGAAAAGTAAACTGATTCATGTGAATGAGACATGCAGAGGAATGCTTTGATATGCGCTGCACGCATAGTTTGTCAAGTTTGTGGTATTGTTTTTTCAATGTAAAACTGTACATGTTAAATGCCTTTAACAGACCTCTCTGCCTGGATTTTTTTGGGATGAGTGCAGAAACAGTTAAAAAAAAAAGGATTGCCCTTCATAATCTCCTCTCCTCCCACTGCAAAACTACGTAAAAGATGTTTAATGTTTAGTTCTATTCATTTGTAATTTGTAATTATGTTTGCATAATTTTCTGCATGTAAAATTATATTTACTAATGTGTTTTTTGTTAACACATTTGGGTGTCTGCAGGAATGAATTAATTGGATTTAAATTCTTTTCTGTGGGAAAATATGCTTTTTGGTTTGAGTCAAACCTTCTGGAATCAGTTAACGTTAACCAAGATGCCATTGTAATTACTGTAATACCTAATAATACATCATATTAACAATTTATTTATTGTTTTATTTATTTGTTTAATCCTACATCTTTCCATCATTACATCTTCAACCTCAGTCAATGGGTTTGTCTGAAAATGCCTACTTTTTACTCCCGGGGACCTGGCAGAGCTTACTCTCATATAGCTGAGCCACATTTGTTTAGAAAAAGACATGTTTGGGTGTGTGGAATATACTGTATTTTAATTCACTAGGCGTGTCCTGTTAGCCGATGCACAGAGAACGGTGCACCCCTATAAATGGCCCTGACATTAATTCCACTCCCAAACCCCCCGGCGTAGTGTAGTTGCATGTTAGAGATCACATTGTGGTTATATATTGTACACCCCCCCCTTACTAACAGTGTCTTGTCTGTTGTTATCTGCCTCTTGCATAGTTGTGTGATGTTTCGGCGCTGTCTAAGACACCCTGAGTGAGACTGTCATGTGAGCAAGTGTGAATGTTATTCTTACTTTGCTCATAAATAAATAGTTAACTCTTCTTCACTGCCTCGTGAGTGCAACCATATAAATCTCAAGGGCCACACTAAAAGTAAACTTTTATATAAAGGTGGGGGCCAAAAAATCTCAGGCAGCGAGTTTGAAATCACTGTTTTAATTAATTACTCATCAACATAATGTTATGAAAAAACATCATGAAAATACTATCAGGATATTTTTTATGTTGTTTTTTTAGTGTTTGTTTATCTAAATTGCGAATTATTAGTTTAATCTATGTGACTTGCACTTGACATACTGTGGATATTTCTTGTTTTCTGTGAATATAAGACGCCGGCCAAATTTGGTTTGACTGCTCTGGTAATAAAATGATGTTATCCTGGTTTTCTGATGTTTGTCATCTGCCTAACATTAAAATAAAAAAAACACTTTTTCCTGCAGCTAGTCATTAAGTTCATTACAGGTATATATACTGTATAGGTTTATGTCTTATAGTGTAACGTTAGGTGCGTGTTTTTGTTGAACCACCCTAACACACACCCACACACACACAACCAGGTTGAAGAACAGTGGAGAGCAGCCTTTAAATCAGGTCACCATGCCTTTGGAACAGATTGCACTCTGCTGGCCTGCATCCCATAACAAGCACCTTTCAAAGACAGAGAGCTCCACATGAACACCCATGTGGTCACCCTTCCAATCCCCCTTGTGAGGTTAAAATAAAAGAGGGGTGTGGGAGGTTCGATCAAGGGAGCTGCCTGCACCATTTAAGCTTGTGGTCAAATGGACACCGACAGGCTTTTTTACGTCCAAGTCTCCTGTTTGAAGAGTGAAGCCAATTAAAGAGCAGTGAAGCCACACAGATCGTCGCTCCGCGTGGGATCAAATTGCTCTCGTTTAGGACTACTGTGACTGCAGGTTTGAAATGTGAAGACAAATGATCATTTACATAATGGCAATCCTCTTTTTCTAGATCAAATGTTTCTCTCAATGAACGGGCGTTACAATATAATATTCCTTACAATGTGCTAGCAATCAGTAAATGTCACATTGAATCTCAAATACCATCTAAAGAGCAAAGCGGCTTAGAGGGAATCAGTCTGACATTCACCTGGTGTTTGTTTTGCTGGTGCTTTCAGACCTGTGTGTGCACTCAGAGGACCAGTTGAGGATACAACATCTGTTGTAAACACGTCATATGAAAATCTACGATAAGACTAGAGTTATAGTACATGTTTGAAGTGATACATTTCACATGTTTAGTTTTTGGTCCAAATTGGAGCCAAACGAG
Organism: Oostethus manadensis; assembly: GCA_024372805.1. Lineage (NCBI taxonomy): Eukaryota > Metazoa > Chordata > Actinopteri > Syngnathiformes > Syngnathidae > Oostethus > Oostethus manadensis. Next base: position 31,299 of record QODF01000137.1, read on the forward strand.
TATTCTGCGAAGCAAGTTTAGCGGGTTAGTGAGCTGTGTTGAGTGAAAAGCCGGACTAGTTCGTGCTCAGTATGATATGTAAGCCCATTCAAATCATTCATTCTGTTAAGGTAGCGTCTGCGTGGCATGTTGGAACGACCCCGGAGATGCAGAGAGCTGGACGTCAGGCAGGTAAGGTTTGCAGGAATCTTTACTAAAGATTGGCGCATAAATAGCACAGCAAACAAACGAGAAACAGGTGCGTGTAATTACCGGAGAAAAACTAGAAAGTAAGGAAAATATGTGAAACTAGGAAAATAACAACAACACAGGAAAACCAACTCGAACAAAACCAAAACTGTCACGAGAACAACACACGGATCGTGACACATCCTCATTAGGGTTGCGGGTATGCTGGAGCCTATCCCAGCTGGCTTTGGGCGAGAGGTGGGGTACACCCTGAACTGGTCGCCAGTCAATCACAGGGAACATATAGATAAACAAACATTCACACTCACATTCATACCGATGGACAATTTAGAATGGCCAAATAACCTAACATGCATGTTTTTGGAATGTGGGGGGAAACCGGAGTACCCGGAGAAAACCCACACACGCACGGGGAGAACATGCAAACTCCACACAGAAATGCCCAATGGAGATTCGAACCCAGGTCGTCCAGATCTCCTGACTGTGTGGCCAATGTGCTAAGCACTCAACCACCGTGCGGCCCCATTCAAATCATTCTACAAAATTTGGTTGTAATAGCAAGCCTATATATAAAGTTATGCACGTTTGAAAAACTCAGAAATGTGAATTCGTGCCCACAGGAACTTTACCGTAATTACCTAATTGACCACTAGGGGCGAGCCGATTTCGTCATATCTGCTACAAGCCGGAATCAGCCGAGGTAGTCAACATGGAGGCGAGTGATGAAGGAAGCAGTGATTTCCAGGATGTTTTTGTCCATAGCAAGTCGCATTTGGAGGTTGAAGCTTATATGTTTGAAGCAGTCGTACACCAGGAACACGAGGATGAAGACGTTTCCAGTGATGATGTTGAGGAGGAAGAAATAGAGGAGGAAACAATGACTGGCAAGTTGCCATCTTTTTTGTTTACATAACATACGCTACATGTACATCATTCAGTAAGCCGTCCTGGCCTAGAAAAACAAACGCTAACATCTATAAGCTATCCTTACCAGTCCATGTGTTTACTAGCTCCTTTTCTGAAATCTTGCAGATTTTCTATTCATGCCAAGCATATTCATTTACCAATTTATTTATTTATTTTGCTTTTTAAGTGTCAATGTGACAAGCGGTGTGCTCCACAAACATTGGGGACAATTTCAATGTGTTGTTCTGACTATTCTCCAGTCCTGGCAAAGAAGGAGGAATTTGAGCCAGATGCTCTTAAAGGCGTTGGATCAGCTGGAAATGCGTAGTACCGCGTACCATCCTTTTCTTTTGTATTGTGGCGAGTACCTTTTGTGCAGTTTGGAGCTGCACAATTAACCATAAAATAAAACCACGTGAAAATAAAGTTCCAAGCACAATAAAAGCATGCTGTGATTGTGTGCCCTGTGTGGCACGCATTTATAGGTGGCAGATCTGACGTCACACGTCGGAAATTGTCGAGCGATCCCGATCATTCTGAGTGCGTCAGACAATACAAGTTTGTCGATAAGGTTTTGTAAAATCAATTTCTAATTGATTATTTCCATTAAAACTCTATTAAAATCTACATTAAATGCATTTGGAAAAAATTGCCTTTCTATGCCTTTTAAAGCAGCTGTATCACCATGGTAACCGAGGCTAAACTCATGACCTGGTCCAGTCCAGTGTATTTCAAAAATCCCAATTGTTGCTCCAATATATTTGTTTTTTCAACTCAATAAGTGTTAACATGTCAAAGTTGTGCAATGTTGAGCATTGATAAATGAAAATATGTGTAGGGTATAGTTAGTGTAACAATCAGTGCCATGCCAGTTGTCCTCACCCGCGCTATTGGCAGTGAGAGTGCAGTGTTGCTTTCTGGAACTTCTCATAACGCTGCATTATAATGACTTGCTCATTTTGTCTAAAATACACTGGCTTCACTCTTCAGACGAAAATCGGACTTGACAGTAAGTTGATAATCACCGTAGTGGGACCAATTAGGTTTGATTGTGGATTTTAGGTTTTGTTGAGTTTCATCTTGAGGTCAAAGCCTGGCTTGGTTGAGTCACTTTTGCAGAATACCCTCTTGATGTAATTAAAACGGCATAGTGTATATATCCACATGTCTACTCAAACAACACAGCTATGGAAAAAAAACAACAACTCTGTGCCTACCTAAACACAACCAACCAGTAAATAAAAAAGACCCACAGTAAGTCAAAAACACAATCCCATCACACACACTTTGTGCTAGAATATGCTAATACAGTGTGAATAACATTTTGTATGCTTGTAGGAGAAATTCACACCATGGCAGTGGTGGGGCTTTGTCCACCGATACATTATTCATCCGTTAATCAGTGGATCTATTTGACTGAGACTGTAAAGTTCACTGAGCTAGTTTTACACTAAATGATCATAGATATTTTGGCTTGAGCTGGGGTGTCACTTTATGTCCACTCGTTTTGATGCAGTCTCAGCTAAGATGTAGTTCTGCCTCTTTCTAAGAATTGACCATCACACCTATCACAACAGATCACGGTTGGCAACTCCTCAAAGAAAAGTAGCTATTGGCTATCCTCGAAGTTTCTAGATGAAGACCTTAGTTAATTTGCATATATTTGCACATGACAACAATGCTGTAGGAAAAAAGCATAAACTTGTAGGAGAGACAAAAAGTGACTAAAAACACCTTAACAGTGTGTAGAACTACAAATAAACTTGATTCTTGGTTTGCACTGGTGTCACATTGATGCATCAGTTCAACATATGTGTTAGGTGCACCTATATACAGTATGCTGTGGTATGTATGTATGTATGTAGGCTGTTTATGGGCTTTTTGTGTATGTTTGATGTATTTTGTATACATTTTATGCTTTACAATCATGAATTTATGATAAATGATCATTGACAGTTGAATGATATGGGTTTTCTATGGAAAGTAACTATTTTCTAAGATAAACCAACAGTGAATTCTGTGTAACCTCGGTTAGTGTACACATATTTGGTTAACGGTAGAAATTTACAAAAATTTACTTTGGTTTGTGTACACTTTCCACCTTGTGTGCAATTCAAGTCTTGTGAACTGTGTAAGGTATTTATTAAATCATGACATCAAATTAAATAATCGAAACTGATGACATAGGCTCCAACTGGTGTCATCAGCAGTTGACTGTAGTTATTTGCTAACTAACATGCAACATCTTTCAAAAATGTACGTGCATAAAACAGTTCTAAATGAAAATACTGGCAGTTACGACTATCGTTAGTTCCATTTTGGCATATTTTGCAGCCGTGATCAATAAGAAAAGCAAGACGAATTCAAAAAATAACTCAGAATAAAACAGAAAGGTGGTGATCTTTGTCACATTGCATGTTTTCAACAACCAAGTCTCCAAAGAGCCCGCGCGGTGGTCGAATGGTTTAGCATGTTTAGCCACACAGTTGGGACATCTGGTGCGTGGGTTTTCTCCGGGTACTTCGGTTTCCTCTAACATTCCAAAAACATGCATGTTAGTTTAATTGGCGACTCTAAATTGTCCATAGGTATGAATGTGAATGCTTGTTTGTCTGCCCTGCGATTGGCTGGCGACCAGTCCAGGATGTACCCCGCCTCCGGCCTAAAGTCAGCTGGGATAGGCTTCAACATACCTATAAGCGGCATAGAAAATGGATGGAAGTCTCCAAAGAAGGTAAAAGTAACTGTAAATGTTAATTTGTCATTCATCACTTACATGCATTTGGAATATTTTCTGCATGCAAAACTACTACGCCATAAACAAACTCAGTGTTAGCTCTCAATCTTATGTTTCAACCGTCTTTTTAAAATTTGCATTGTTGTCTATGTCAAGGCAGGATTGCGACAGATTTGATAGTATGTCTGGTCTTAGGTTATTGTAGTACAAATTATTAGAAATTTCAGTCATTTTACTTGTTTTATTGATTTTCCTCACTTTGCAGAGATGGAATGGGTTTCGTAGTTTAGTGGAGGAAAAAAGTGGAATGCTTTTCTATTTGAAAAATTGGTTTGATAGAATTTTGGCAGACCCTAATCACTAGCTGGGATTCATAGTAATAGGAGAAACATGCCTTTTGCTTTTATGACTCTGTAAACGTTTGGAAATTGTCATGATCTGTGTTTTGTGTGCGTGACAATATGGTTTAGTTTCGAGTTGTATGCCCGTGTCGTTGTTATTTTCCTTATTTCATATGTTTTTCCCTGCCTTCTCTGATTTTTCACTCCTTGTAATTACGCGCACCTGTTTCTCGTTTGGTCCCTTGCTATTTATGTTCAGGTGTGCGAGCCAGGTGGTGCCGGCTCATTGTTACTTTCTCTACGGTCACTGTTACTTCCATGTGGCTAGTGTTAGCTGTCCTTTTGTGTTTTCGCTTGCTGCCAAGTTCCTGCTGCTTCTTTGCAGCATCTTATTAAAGATTCCTTCTACCTTACCTGCTTGACGTCCAGCTCTCTGCATCCTTGGGGTCGTTCCACCATGCCAAGAAGACGCGAATGTAACATAAATGACCATTTGGAAATATGCTTAGGGATTGTAATCAATGCAGATGCACAGTATGTGCATGGAAATATTAAACTGTGAGTTAGCATTGCAGGAAATGTGATATGGCTAAAAAAAATTATGCCTCTCTGTGTGTGAGCTATGGTGAAAAGGCAAAGAGGTCAAACCTGTGGCACGAAAATCACAAAAGATTAGTCCATTCATTGACTATTTTGTTTAGTTTTTCAAACTTTGTGACTAAAAAGGCAACAGGTTTGTCATAATTTGCAGCGTTTTCATGTTGCGTCATACCCTTTGTGCAACACTCCTACAGAATCTGTTTGTACTGACAGTGTGCGAGTCTTAGAGAATAGCATGTCTCCGACAATAACAGCCAGCCTTTTGTAAATGATGTGCATCCAAGCAGGGTGATTTCCTTTTATATGTGCTCACACTGCAGCCATGGTGAGAATATGAAAACTGAAGCAGTTCGTCTCGGAGGAATACCTTTCTTCCATCTATTTTCTATGATGCGTATTCTAATCAGGGTCCCAGAAGGGCTCGAGCCCATCCCAGGAGACGGTCTACAACCTGATCTGCTGGGATGGGACAACATGTGCAATGATTCTCATCAATATTTTGCTATACAGTACGCCACGAGGGCCACACGGTGGCTGAGTGGTTAGCACATTGGCTGCACAGTCAGGAGATCTGGAAGACCTGGGTTCAAATCTCCGTTGGGCATCTCTGTGTGGAGTTTGCATGTTCTCCCCGTGCGTGTGTGGGTTTTCTCCGGGTACTCCGGTTTCCTCCCACATTCCAAAAACATGCATGTTAGGTTAATTGGCGACTCTAAAATTGTCCATTAGAGTGTAAATGTGAGTGTGAATGGTTGTTTGTCTATATGTGCCCTGCGATTGACTGGCGACCAGTCCAGGGTGTACCCCGCCTCTCGCCCAAAGCCAGCTGGGATAGGCTCCAGCATCCCCGTGACCCTAATGAGGATAAGCGGTACAGAAAATGAATGAATGAATGAGTACGCCACGAGGTACAGTATGTACTCAAAGATGAAGACGGTAGTGATGTGCTGGTTGTCTCATTAGGCACAACAGTCGCCTCTGCCCTGTCAATGTGGAGTAGCAGCAAAACACTGTGACCGTGACATATGCGGCTTGCTGCTGCCACTGCATACCAGCGGTCCTTTTCTTGCCTGGTTGATCAATGTCAAATGATTTGTAATGGAGCACCCTGAACTGTGCTTCAGTGTAGAAATCATCATATTTTATTTGCACTTAATACCATTTTCCAGCTGGGGAGTACATGTCAAGTTTAATTTAGAATTTAATCCGCAAAGGTTTAAAGTGGCACTGGGAAATGATGCCCTCTTACATGACACAAAGAGAAAGATTAGAGGTAATTAGCTTCTTCCTTTGTATTCAACCTCACTTCTTCAAACACTCTGTTTACGATGAGAAGGCATCCATCAAAGCCTTAAGCGTGACACAAGGGAAAGGGCAATGCTTGTGCACAAGGTTTGCAGGAACATTTAAGCCCATTTTACAGTACTATGTACCTTATACTACTGTCTGTACATTTCTCATCATATCTTAGCCCATCTTACAGTACTAAATACTTCAGGAAGTACAAAAGTGCAATAAGATGAATAATTAATGTCGAACTTATAATTAAATGAGGTGAGGCATGCCAGGAGCTGGCATCGGGAGTGCTTCTGGATTTCCAGCATGCTTTGCGGCACTTGTTGAAGTTACAGTATGTGTTAAAGTAGTTGTTTTTTATTTGCCATATTACTTGTAATTGCCCCGTGTGTGTTTACTTACTAATTACTTGCTGTCATTTTTGTCTTTGTACTGTGATTGTAGTAATTGTTTTGTCTAGAGACTCCTCCTCTGAACCCTCAACACACACTGTTAATTTCAATGTGGGACAAGCTCACTGCGAATTCAGCATTGTCTATTGCTTTACTGTGGGGTTCAAGATTTTGACAACACATAAATATTTATCGGCCAGCATACACGGGCAAACAATAAACTTTGATGTCAGGCCGGGGGCCGCAAAAAATGGGCAGTAAGTTTGAGATCCTAACTTCTACGGGAAGAAGCAGGAATAAATGAAGAACATATCAACCCCACAAAGATGTGTTCCAATTGCAATCTGAACCAGGATCACTTGATGGTGAGATGGACTAGTGCTAACCATGACCATTATATAAACACTGCAAATATATTTTCAGTATGTGATATTTGGAGGACATAGACGACAATTTTGGTGGGGGTTTGGGGTGGAGCATCTCACACACGTTGCCTGAAGCTGACTGGAGGTGTCACTGACCGTCTCTGCTGTCCTCTTGTATTTGCACCGTGGCTCACAACATGAATGCAGACATGTCCTTGTGAGGACAAGGTTGTAAAATATGAATGTTTGCATTGAACTTACAAAGGATAGCATTATTTAAAAATAAATAAATAAAATGAACCCACGTTTTTGTAATGGATTGGCTGATTAATTCCATTTTTATATTCCTGCTTATGCTCATGTGCAAAGTCGTAGCTCATCGAACTGTAAGCCGCGCATGTCTATGTCATAAAATGGCATATTGTGACATGCATGAGCTTCAGTGGGAGGCATGATTGGCTCCCTGCGGCGCTCCCTCTGGTGGATACAGTCATCTGAATGAATCATTGCAGCGCCCCTGCAGCCGTGGCCAAAGAACTAGTGTTGTGATGTTCACAATCGAACTGGTTCTTTTGGACGGCTTGTTAACATGAATGATGTGAATCGAGTTGCAACTGGAAATCAATCTTTGGTAGGATATCTTTTTATTAAATCATCTCAGTGATTACAGTGGTACCTTGACTTACGAGTGCATTAACTCACACGTTTCTTTTCGACATACGAGCCGTTACGGGGACAAAATTTGCTATGGAATACGAGCTTTGATGTGACTTATGAGCGTACAAACATCTATTAAAACCCCATCCAGACGAAGACAATCCGAGGCCTAAACGCACAATTACTTTATCAAACCCGCACATCCTCCATACAAAGCCTGCGTTTTCAGGGTCTGTAAACAAACACTTTTAAAACCGGGTCCCAGAGTGGAAACATTTGAAGACGCCGTTAGGTTAACGTCTGCATAGCTCCATAGTTACGGCCTGCCCCAAGCTTCTATGAAAGCGCTTGCGTCATAGCTCCACCCCTTTACAGACGCACATGCGCTAAAACTGCAAACACGGAAACAACAATGGCGCCGTACAGTGTTTTGTTTTTGTTTACCACCCTAATGAGGATAAGCAGCATAGAAAATGGATGGATGAACAGAATTATGTAGTTTAGCGTACCTTAGTACAAATATGAAATCTCACTCCTACACCTCCACCAACATCTCCGTCTGCTATTCAAGGTACAGTTTAGAAAACATGTTTATATCTTTACACTTTTTTTTATTAGGGTTTAATATAAGTTTCTCCTACTTTATTGAGTGTGGAGACACATCATTCTTATTCAAAACCATGTAAACAATAAAAATTGATGTGGTTTTTGAGGACACTGGAACCAATTAATGGCATTTACGTTATTTCTTATGGGGAAAATTGTTCTGACGTACGAGTAAATCGAGTTACAGGTTGGCATTTTAAAACTTAATAAATATGAAAATTAAAATTGGCTAAAAGAGCCAGTTTTTTTAACGGTTCTTTGAAAGGAACGGCTCAACGAGCCATAAATCCCATCTCTACAATAAACTGCCTTGCTGGGAAGCAATGCATGGTGGAAAGAAGTTAGAATAGTTGTTTTTTTAATTCTAAACTCATATTGGTACTTGTCTTGTATATTTCTTAGCTAGTGTTAAATTGCTTTGTGATGATTTTAGCATTCTTTCTATGATGACACCGTGAGTCAGACTGCTATATTGAGCTATATGACTTCCTCTGATTTCTGATGCGTTGACAAGCTCATCGTGAGTTCCTTTAATAGCTCGTGAATGACTCCTGCCCAAGAAAGAGCTCACTATTTCCTTCCTGACTGGCGAGCAGCAGAGTAGATTAGTAGTACTTCTGAAGTAAAGGAAATGTCACAACATTAGAACATGGTCATAAATTAGTTCAAAGTTCAAAATTTAAGAAAAAAGTAACATCTTATACACTGGAAATTATGGTACATAAATACACTATTAGATATAGAAATGTACACACATTTTTCAAGTACACTTTAGAGAACACAGGTAACAGAGACATAGGCCGATAGTTTCCCCACATCTGAACAAAGATGTTACTTTTACATCCAGAGACAGAGAGAGAACACCTATAATGGGTTCAATAATAGAGGGAACTACTTTCTCTACAAGACTGTCTTCATGTCATCGTGACCAGAAATAGCATCTTTCATTTTCAGTAGTATTTGAAGTACAGTACTGTGGCGCTGGAGGGTCAAACACATCCAAACGAGAATAATCATCATTAGGATTTGTACAAGTAGATTTGCCCAACAAAACAATGTTTCTAGCTAATGAGGGGGACGTTAGCCATAAAAATGTTTTATAAAAACGGTGATAGTTTGACAGCTGCGCAGAGGGAGTTCTGACATTTTTACTGGAAATCATAAAAAAAAGAAGAAAATTCCACCATTGTTTCTTAAATGGCATGTTTTAAGGTTTCACTTACTATTAATAAGATATTTTTCTTCCATCACTCTTGGGTTTATTGGATTGTTAAAAAGTTCCCGTTTTTTGTGTCACCCTGTATTTAATTGTTACGCCACCACGCAGCGCATGCCATGTTGGGCGACTTGGCATAGCTTGAGATTTCAGACGTCTGGTGTAAGTTTATGTGCTGTGCGTTCCGTACAGCAAGGCTAGATTGCCTTTATATCTGCTGGAGAAGAGCACGCTCCAATCTTCTCACTGCTCTAGCTTACATTGGGTTAAGTTGGGGAATTCCGTCCAGAAATTAGACTCACAGGTATAGTTTCATGCCCAGTTTGATTTATTGACCCAGGCAGAGGGGTGGTCTACAGATAAAATTGACTTCTATTATTATTAAACTCGCCTGCTGAGTTAATCAGAAAAAAGTTACATTTCTATAGGCCTATTTAAATCTTTTTGAATGATTCTTTTTGTTTTTTGAAGGAGTTGAAGTAAGAGGAGCTTGATTTTCTTACATGTATTTTACCTCTCATCCAGGTCCACATTCACTTGCTCTGAACTCCTCAGATATACCAGGTATTGAGAACCTTTAAACATGCTTTTGTTCAAATAATTATTGAATTTGTGAATTAAGATTTAAATTAAACTAACATATATATTTTAAATGATCAAAACAATCTCTTGTAATTAGTAGTAAGGGTTAAATATCCACATTGACCAAAAGTAAACTCTACATGTAATGGTTTGGTCCAACTACCTTCCCCTTGCTTCATAGCTGCAGTCTGTCAGTCGGCAGTTGCAGCATTATTTCGTGAAATGAAGTCTGGGAGTCAAAAAAGGAATGGGAACAGGGTGAGAGAAGAAAGGCTAACGCAAAGGGTGTTAATATGTGACCCACTATTTTAGTCTATCTTGTAGGTTAGTCCGCATTACACTCCTTTTTCCACATTTCTCACACAGTCTCTCTTTTCACTGCTATGCAGATGATCTGCAGATTTATTTACCAGTGTTTCCAGTCAAAGTAAGTGCTCTTAAATCCGTAGCGGATTGCATTCCTTCACTTAAATGCAGAAAAAACGGAATACATTCTATTTGGTGATCCAGCATCTTCAGAGTTTAATTGGCTGTCCTCCAAGTTGAAATCAGCTGTGAAGAACCTTGGTGTTATTTTTGACAACAATTTTAAATTTGATAAACAGATTGAAAGTGTGAAAGAGCTAGCTTTTATAAACTGCATATTTTATTAAAAGTAAAACCCTTTCTTAACCGCACTGATCTTGAAAAAATTATTCATGCTTTTATTAGCTCAAGAATAGATGATTGCAATGCACTTTATTTTGGTGTCTCTCAGTCTGCCCTTAGTCACCTCCAACTTGTGCAGAATGCTGCAGCTCGTTTTTTAACCAACACACCGCGGCGTCACCACATCAACCCAGTCCTCCAAACACTTCATTGGCTTCTAGTTTTTTTAGAATTGATTTTAAAATTTTTATGTTTGTTTTTAAGGCACTAATTTGCCTCGCACCTTCTTATCTGTCTGAACTACTTTCTGTCCGAAACCTGAGTCAGTCACTAAGCTCATTCCACATTCCCAAAACATGCATGTTAGGTTAATTGGCGACTCTAACTTGTCCATAGGTATGAATGTGAGTGTGAATGTTTGTTTGTCTATATGTGCCCTGCAGTGACTGGCAAAACAGTCCAGGGTGTACCCCCCCCTCCCGCCCAAAGTCAGCTGGGATAGGCTCCAGCATACCCACGACCCTAATGAGGATAAGCGGTATAGAAAATAGATGGATGGATAGGTTGTCAGGTTTTTCGTTTTCGGAAAGGTTCGAAAATATTAATCCACAGTCTTCATCCCAGTGTCCAAATCATCAAGTGGATATGGATCTGAATGTGCACGTTGAAAGGAACATGATTCACATTTCAGCCCTTTCTGCCATGTTAAGTCACAGCAAACATGAACATTCTTTTTGACTCTTTGTAACATGACAGACGTGCTTGACTGGTTGAAAGGTTACACTGACAGTTGTGTAGATATTCATGTGTGATAAGTGCATTTCTTCATAGTGTATGTCTTCCAGCTGTAAACATGAATAAAGACGCCATATGCAGCTTATCAAACATGAGCTCAATCATCCAAGCAATGGAAGTGCAAGGATGTGTTCATTATATATGTATGTAATTAGCTTAATTCAAATGTTTCAAGTATACAAACATCAAAGAGACTTTTGTCTCATTGTTGTACTGATTAATGATACAATCTGATATGCACCACAATGTGATCCAATTGTAATGCACTGTATAAAGCACAGCTCGTTCACGTGATATCACCATACCACACTGTTCCTTCAAAATGAGAGCTGAACAGACACACTGGCCTTTCAGTCACTCTGCTGTTGCAAGCCCAACACAGCCGTGGCCAAGCTTCACTGTAGATAAGACGGACCAATTAAAACACAACCAAATATCCGCTTTGAGTCAGTCAGCTAATGTCCAATTTAATCATTAATATGAAAGAAGCAAATTTGATCACAGCCCAATGTGATTTGCCAAACATAAGACTGTTGTTGTGAAGTGAGAAGACCTAATCAGACTTTATTTCAGCTATTTGTTATTCATTAAAATACATCTCTCAGAGATTATTGCAGTTGTGTGTAGTCAGGAACAGCAAGGCCTTCTCTGCAAGCCTAACCATTACCAGAAGCACTAACCTACATTTCAAACTTAAGTTGTAGTATTTGTGCATTGATATTCTATGACACTTGTCCTCACTAGGATCGTGGGGTATGCTGGAGCCTATTCCAACTTTAATCACTGAGCTTTCCTATTTATACTTGTCAAATTTGGCTGATTGCCAACTTAACAAGCAAAAGTTAAGTTTTTATTATTATTTATTTTTTTCCTTTGGTGACTGGAGAGGATGTACAAGGCAAGAGCTCTGCTGAGGATACTGTAAACTACAACTATTTTGGTGCTTTTCTGAACTTTTCTGCTCTGATAAAAGAAAGCGAGCCTCTAATACAATTGTAAGGATGCTGGCCCTGGATACATGGACTCAAAATCACAAGCGTCAGTCTTGTTGCCAAAGGTGGTGAACGACTACAGCAATGAGTTGAGTACATCAGAAAAACAAGAACAACAAAATGTGGTCGAGGAAAATTTCTGGGAGACCTGGATGCAAGACTTTAAGAAATTAGGAAGTTAAGAACCAGTGTTAAGAAGTTAAAAAGGATGAAGATGGAGATGCAGGCGATACTGGGAGTACTGCAGCACAACCAGACCTTAAGCATTTCCAGTCACAGATTGAATATGTACAATCGCAGAATGACAGTCTCATCGAAAAGATCCTAGGGGTCCATGATGATGTCATAAACCTTATGGAGGAAACTAGAGCACTGAGCAAAGAAACTAAAGCTCTAAAAGAAGAAATCGAGAAGTTGCAAGATAAAAATGTTGTGTTGTGTGCTGCTCTTAAAGAGGTTAAAAACTCTATGGCAGATAATAAAGCACTACGCACTGATATCAAGGCTTTGCAGGAAAATATAAAGCCACTATTAAAAGAAAATGCTGCCTTGCGCACTGCTCTCAAGAAGGCTAAAAACCATATGGAAGAAAATAGAGCATTACGCAAGGATGTTAGAGTTCTGCAGAATGATATCAAGACATTATTGGAAGACAATGCTGCCTTGCACGCTGCCCTTGAGGAGGTTAAAAACCCATATGGTTAGGGTTCTGCAGAATGATATCAAGACATTATTGGAAGACAATGCTGCCTTGCGTGCTGCCCTCAAGGAGGTATAAAATCCCAAGGAAGTAAATCATGCATTACACAACGACGTCAATGCTCTACAGGATGATATCAGGACACTATTGAAGGATAATGCCGCCTGGCGCACCACTCTGGAGGAAGAGAAAGAAGCAAAGGAAAACATCACTGAGCAAATGAAAACTATAATGAAGGACATGGATCAGAATTCACAAATGAATGATGTGATCCTCACAGGGCTCAGAATTACACCCAGGTCAAAAGATAGGGAAGCTCATAACAGAGGAGAACCAGATGGAATAAATGTTCCTTCAGCAAAGCAACAGATTGTCAGCTTCCTACATTCAAAGGAGGTGGATGCAGATATCAACACCATTGATACTTGCATTCCACTGTATGTCAGAAACAACACCACACCTGTCGTCATCAAGTTCACCAACAGGGAATTCAAAACTGCACTGCTGAAACAGAAGAAGAACTTGAAAGGCACAAACGTCTACCTTAATGAGCATTTGACAAAAAGCAACGATGACATTGCCAAGAAAGCACGAGACTTGAAGAAGCAGGGAAAGATATAAAGTACTTGAAGCACCAACAAAAAAATCTACATCAAGCTACATGGAGGTCCAGGAGAACCAGGAGTGCTGGTTGTCAAAGATATCAACGATCTGGATACATACTAAACATCATATAATCATGACAACAAGGACAAAAGAGGATACAATGCACAAAAACAGTAAGAGGGATTACATTCAATAATACGAACATTGATATCAACATTTAAAGAGCACGCTCAACAAAGTATTAAAGTCAGGACCTCATGTACTTACATTTAATGACACTCACAGTACAACACCAAGACAGCAAGATGACAATCCGGAAATTAACAGGGAAGGAGGGAGGGACTGAGGAGGGAAAAAAGGGGAAAAAAAAGATTAAAAAAAAAAAAAGAAAAATATGATATATGCATGTATGTATGTAATACATATATGTGTATGTATGTATACATATGAAAGTATGTGTGTATGCATGTATATACACAGTATGTATGAGTATGAATTAGCAAATCATGTGAGAAAGGGGGTAGGATTAAATAAGCTCTGCTTCTTCCTACTCCTTTTCGAACATGTAGAACTGAGGAATGTAACATGAATAATTCTTCGTACAATGTATGCATGTTCGAAACAAATTAAACCAAACTAAACCAAACCAAGTGCCAATCACTGGTGGAAATTAGTCACTGACTGACGCTACTAGCAGTAATGTAAGTCAAGTGTATTGGTGACTATGTATCCAAAGATAAGGTGACTTACATGTATTATTATCGATAGTGTAGACATAGAAATCCTTTGTCATGATACACGGTACAATGGCATTTAAATCGCGGCAATCTCACGATGGTCATGTGGATCTTATTTAAAGGGGACCTGTTATGTTTTCTTCTTTTATAAACCGTACATGTTGTTACAATGTTGTTGTTATTGTTATTCTCATGTTAAAAGATGCCACCGCATCAAACAATGAGGTTTGTGCATTTGGAAGTGAACCCTGAAAGCAGTGTTGGATGGCTCTGCAAGCTGTGTCTCAGAGCTTTTCTAACACCGGGTTCCACTGACATCACAAAACACAGACTTCCTTCTATGGCCAACGTTGAGCAATGGCTCCCAGGAAATGTTTGCTCGGGTGTGAGGGAAAGGCCTGTTGTCTTTCTGCTCCCAGTCTCCTCTTGAACAAACTTAGTCCCACAAACATGGCCAACAGCAACATACAAATACAGGAGACCATTCTCCATTATTGTTGTTTGATAGCATGTCTTGTTATGACTGATGCGTTCAATGTTGCTTGGTCCCATGCTAGAGCTTTGAAAACTAAAAAACTGTCACGTCTAAGAAAGAAAATAAATATATTGTTTGATATCCAGTATGGGTGTAATGATACGACATCCTCACGATACTGTCACGATCTGTATGTTTGTCTTCGTGACAGTTTGGGTTTTGTTCTAGTTGGTTTTCCTGTGTTGTTATTTTCCTTGTTTCAAAGTTTTCCTTGCCTTCTAGTTTTTTCTCCTTTGTTAATTACACGCACCTTTTTCTCGTTTGTGTTCCAGGGTATTTATGTTCAGGTGTGTGCGCCAGTCGTTTGTCGGTTCATTGTTACTTTTTCCCTCTTCCCGTATCGTTGTTTTGTTCCTGCCGCTGCTTCGCAGCATTATTATTAAAATATTCCTGAAAAACCTTACCTGCCTGACGTCCAGCTCTCTGCATCCTCGGGGTCGTTACACCATGCTGCGACGATACCGTGACAGATACCTTTGATATGTACCTCGGTTTTAAGGCTACAGTTCAGTTCATTTTCAGTACACTAGTGGAAAAAAAACGTAAACTATAACACAAACTGCTTATTCTGTCCAACCTAAAGGCACACATGTGCGATAGTCATGCTGTCTAATCAGCATCTTGACATGCCACACCTGTGAGGTGGATGATTAATGAATAATGAATGTAAACGAACAGAGATTTAGACAGATTTGTGAACAGTACATTTTTAAACATTAGGTTTTTGTTATTAATAAATTATTTTACACTTGTTTTACAGTTATGTTTTGTATGCTTTACAAACTTTCAGTGCGTATTTCTCAAAGGGTCCCTTGCTAAATTGGTACTAATGCTGATTTTTTATGATGCTACAAGGGTAGTTACTTGTTTGCGCCACTTAAATGAGGTTCTCAAATGATTGTTTTTTATGTTCAGGTTTGGTTATGATGTAATAAAGGAAAGCCACCCACCATTTCATGAGGACAGATTTGTTTAAAAAAATTACAGTGCATATGTAAAAATACATAGACACACAAAACAGAAGCAGGGTGTTAAGGCTGTTTAAATTCTAGCATCAAGGCTAGATTTTGGCCAACACACTTCAAATACACCAGTATGGGACCTTTGTGACATTTTGTTACCATCAATCTTCAAACATTCAATGCTAATTTCTTGCATCAGAATGGGATGCTTCATTTTCCTGATTTAAAGTGGCTCATTTTCACATGTCAAGGTCATTTGATGATGATATAGGAAGATAACAAGGGTCCGTCATCTCCCGGTTTACCATCTATGAAGGTAAAGTAATAAATGTCCTATCTGAGTCACTGTGGTTAAGCGGGGCAGAGGCAATATTACTGGGAGCAGTAAAAGTGATTCTAACTTAACTACAATAAGTTGTTTAAGCATGCTATTCACTTGCCACCAAGCTCCTTTTGGCCTGAACAGGTCTCTAGCCTTTTCAAACAACACTGAGATGATCTGATTGCCTTTGTGTGTGAGAGTTGAGAAAATATGAAGGCTATTTGTGTGCACTGGGTGAACTGACCCTTGAAATGTATTTATTCACGGATTTATGAACGAGAAGCTCATGTTTTCCAGTTTCAAACCTCTTCAGTGTCATTCCTCGATAACTGGCTCTTGAGGCTGCAATATGACTTTGAGCAGACAGTGGTTTTAACACTGGAGCTGGGCCAAATGAGCAAGGGCTGAACTAATAGCTGCCCCAGGTCTATTTCCATGTACAGTAATGCCTCTCAAGGTCAAGCAGAAAGTGGCTGCTTATCTCCTCCTCGAGCATGACTGGATCCCTCCATTAATCAACCAGTGTTAGTTACGGGAGCCTCAGCTCAAGTCAAGGTTTGTGCTGGCATGCAAACATATGCACATATTTTAGTTCACGAGACTTCAAGGTCCGTATATGGTGTCAGGTGTGTTCCATAAATGCAACTGTGGGCATGCACTACAACCACAAAGGAGCTCTCTCTTCATGACTCCTTCATATTAATAGTTGATGGCTCACTGTTGTTTAGCTGAGTACAATACTAACCGTATGTATTGAGGTATAGAGAACACAACATAGCAAACGGAACAATAGTGAAGACAAGCTCTATTGTTTTCAACCCCAGTTTGTTAGCAGGATTACACAAAGTTGCAAAGTGCTGGGGAGAAGACAATGGCGTGACAAAACGGTACATTCCATGACAACACAAAATTGTCTCCCTCTGTGGCTCTCTCCTCCCTCTCTCTGTGTCACAATCTCAAGATGTAATGTAGTGTAAAATAGAGCTCGCTTCACCAAGCCACCTATATTAGTTTTTTTTTTTTAAGGGTGTAATTTGTACGAATAATTTGCGGGTGGCCATATGTTTCTTTTGCACCGGTGCTCACATAAATTAGCGCCCATGTATGATGTCAGTAAATGTTTGTGTACTGTATGTCTGAGAGCACATCATGAGGCTACGTGTAGTTTAAAAACTGCAGTACTTTCTCTTACAGTGTGATGTGATTTTTGTTTTTATTTAAATCTATCTTTGAATTGCAAGGGACTTTGTTCCAAAAATGTTTAAAAAGTAGAATAAGCAATTTAAGTAGTGTTGAAATGTAGACTGTATCTTGAAAAAAAATATCCAAAACGTGTTTAAATTGTTTTCTAATCGAGGACCAAATCGGCTACCATCTGGTTGAAAGACACCCACTCTACCGCTTGAGCCGTGCCAATGTGAGCAAAATAAGTTGTTACATGTAATGTTAAATGTAAAATTAATTTCCACCAATAGGGGGCAACATTGAAATAGTCCATTCTTTTTCTATGGAAGCATTTCACTGAAAATTAAAATACAACCATGTAAAATGTTTTAGTATAAGTCTGATAGTTATATTAAATGTTGTAATTGAGATGAACATTTTAATGTTGGCGTGGTTTGGCAATTATGGAAGTAGTTCTTCTCTTAGTGGACAAAAAATTGTTGGATTTGTAATGTTTGAAAGTAAAAAAAAAAAAAGCTGAAAGTTGAAATGTATAAATAAATAAGACGGTAGCAAGGCTCAAACCAGGCAACATTTTAGTTGGAAAACAACCAGTACTCTACCTCATGCCGTGTCACCCTGTATAATAAACAGAATTGTACAGTAACAGAAAATATAACATTATTTTCCATCAAAGTGGCCGCTATTGAGTCAGTTCTATTCATTTCAAAATTAATCACAGAAAATGGTAAATTACAGTAAATTGGAGATTTTTTTTTTGAAGAGTTAAATAGCCAACGAGTCCTAAATGAGATGAACATTTTGACATTGGACTGGTTTAAATCAATTGCAAAATGGACCTCGGATATGCAGAAGAAAATGGATGGATGGATGTTAGCGGACGAAAAAAAACACAAGGTGCAATAAGAAGAATCAGAAAAGTTAGAGAAACAAATAGATGAAAAATAAAACAATTTTAGAAATATGTGAAGGCTTCTCAGCATTTTGAATTCCTCTCAGCATTTACTTTTTAACTATACAGCTAGCATTTGCATGGCCACTTGTTGGTACATTGCAAAAACAGCCCTATGGCTGGGAATCTCAAGATGCCTCATGATATGAAAGGATTTGTGATACATAGCTCACGATAATGATGAAATGGGAAGGAGCCTGAGCTGGTGCGTGGGGTGGAGAAAATCCGGCTAGATATAGTCGAACTCACCTCAACTCACAGCAAGGGCTCTGGAACCAGTCCTCTCGAGAGGGGCTGGACTTCATTCCACTCTGGTGTTGCCAGCAATGAGAGGCGACGAGCATGAGTGGCAATTCTTGTTGCCCCCAGGCTCCAAGCCTGCACGTTGGAGTTTAATCCAGTAAACGAGAGGGTAGTTTCCCTAAGCCTTCGGGTGGCGGGACGGGTCCTGACTGTTGTTTGCGCTTATGCGCCAAACAGCAGTCCAGAATACCTGCCCTTTTTGGAGTCCTCAGAGGAAGTACTAGCGAGTGCTCCCTCAGGGGTTTCCCTTGTTCTGCTGGGTGACTTCAACGCTCTGTTGGCAACGACAATGAGACCTGGAGAAGTGTGATTGGGAGGAATGCCGGAAGGCCAAGTGGTCTGCAGCCCTGGCGGTCGCTGAGGCAAAAACCCGGACATGGGAGGAGTTTGGAGAGGCCATGGAAAACGACTTTCGGATGGCTTCAAAGACATTCTGATCACCATCCGCCGTCTCCGGCGGGGGAAGCAGTGCACAGTCAACAACGTGTATGGTGGGGATGGTGTGCTGCTGAACTCGATTCGAGATGTTGTGGACCGAAAGGAGGGAATACTTTGAAGACCTCCTCAGTCCCACCGACACGCCTTCCAACATGGAAGCAGTGCCTGGGGACTCGGAGTCGAGTTTGTCTATTTCTGGGGCTGAGGTCATCGAGGTGGTCAAAAAGCTCCTTGGTGGCAAGGCGTGGACGTCGGGGTCGGTGCCCCTGGACTGGCAGAGCAGGGTGGTGGTCCCGCTTTTCAAGAAGGGGGACCGGAGGGTGTGTTCTAACTATCGTGGGATCACACTCCTCAGCCTTCCCGGTAAGGTCTATTCAGGGAATCTGGAGAGGAGGATCCTCCAAATAGTCGAATCTCGGATTCAGGAGGAGCAGTATGGTTGTCGTCCTGGTTGTGGAACTGTGAACGAACTCTATATTCTCGGCAGGGTCCTTAAGGGAGCATGGGAGTTTGCCCAACCTGTCTACATGGGTTTTGTGGACTTGGAGAAGGCACTCGACCGTGTTCCTCGGGGAATACTGTGGGGAGTGCTCCGGGAATATGGGGTATCGGACCACCTCCTCCAGGCGGTTCGTTCCCTGTATGACCGGTGTCAGAGTTTGGTTCTCATTGTCGGCAATAAGTCGGACCCGTTTCCAGTGAGGGTTGGACTCCCCCAGGGCTGCCCTTTGTCACCGATTCTGTTCACTACTTTTATGGACAGAATTTCTAGGCGCAGCCAGGGCGTTGAGGGGTTTCAGTTTGGTGGCCGCAGGATTCAATCTATGCTTTTGCAGATGATGTGGTCCTGTTGACTTCATTGAGCAGTGACCTTTAACTCTCAGCTGAGTGTGAAGCGGCTGGGATGAGAATCAGCACCTCCAAGTCCGAGTCCATGATTCTCGCCCGGAAAAGGGTGGAGTGCCATCTCCGGGTCAGCAATGAGGTCCTGCCTCAAGTGGAGGAGTTTAAGTACCTCGGCGTCTTGTTCACGAGTGATGGAAGGATGTAACGCGAGATGGACAGGCGGATTGGTGGACCGGTCTGTCGTGGTGAAAAGAGAGCTGAGCCAAAATGCAAAGGTCTATGGTCATGAGCTTTGGGTAGTGACCGAAAGAACGAGATCGCGGGTACAATCGGCTGAAATGAGTTTTCTCCACAGGGTGGCTGGGTTCTCCCTTAGGGATAGGGTGAGAAGCATTGTCATCCGGGAGAGACTCGGAGTAGAACTGCTGCTCCTTCGCATTGAGAGGAGCCAGATGAGGTGGCTCGGGCATCTGGTTAGGATGCCTCCCGAGCGCCTTCCTGGGGAGGTGTTTAGGGCACGTCCAACTGGTAGGAGGCCTCGGGGAAGACCCAGGACAGTTTGGATAGACCATGTCTCTCAGCTGGCATGGGAACGCCTCGGCATCCGCTGGGAAGAGTTGGAAGAAGTGGCCCGGCAGAGCCTTTGCCATTCTGGTTATTCTTTGATCCATTTTAATAGTTGTCTTCTTTTTTCTGCCACATCTTTGTTTTTTCTCTCCATTTTAAGGCATTGAAGATCACTTTAGCTGAACAGCCACAATTGTTTTGCACTTCTTCATAAGTTTTCCCCTCTCCAATCAACTTTTTAATCAAAGTACGTTGTTCTTCTGAACAATGTCTTGAACCACCCAGGCTTTCAAAGAGAAATGCATGTTCAACAAGTGCTGGTTTCATCCTTAAATAGGGGCCACCTGATCCACACCTGTTTTTCTCACAAAATTGATCACTGGTCACTGATTAAATGTCACGCTGCTATTTTTTCAACACAATCCTTTTAACTAATTGCCCAATTGCACTGCCTTACGAGTGTGCACGTCATGAATTACGGGTCTTGTTTGTTTTTTGAGAATCTACTGCACCTATTAGTAACTTGTTTGCCATTTCCAAAAAAATACACTAATAACAGTACTTAATCTGGTTAGTCACATTGCACTACTATTATTTTGAACACTACTGTATTTATTTTGTATTATTAATTAGACTGAATGTTAAGACTTGTCATTGTAATACTTTATATAGCTAGTTTGATGTTTACTGACATAGCACACAGTACACAACCAAACTTAGTTTGGTTCCAAAGTAATTTAGTTAGTTCCAAATCCAAATTTGTAAACTGGTGTGAAATATAGATATAAAGTATAGAATGTAAAACATTGAGCCCATCAAATAAAAAGATTCATCATTCAGAAAGGTTTTTTTGGTCTGTGTCTAAACAATACATGCAACTGACATGTTATTTTGTTAACTTTATTTACATACATTTACATACATGCATACATTCATTCATTCATTTTCTATGCCGCTTATCCTCATTAGGGTCGCGAGTAGGTTGGAGCCTATCCCAGCTGGCTTTGGGCGAGAGGCGGGGTACACCCTGGACCGGCTCGCCAGTCAATCGCAGGGCAACATACATACATACCACTTTCATATACTTGACATCTTCATTTTATAATGTAAGATTAATATCTACATCAACAATCATTAACTGCAGAGTCTAATCGAATTGTATTGAAATGTATCGTTTGTGTACTGCATTGAATTGTATCGAACCTTTCTGTTTTTAAAATATATCTTTTTTGA
Organism: Oostethus manadensis; assembly: GCA_024372805.1. Lineage (NCBI taxonomy): Eukaryota > Metazoa > Chordata > Actinopteri > Syngnathiformes > Syngnathidae > Oostethus > Oostethus manadensis. The sequence continues at coordinate 53,007 of QODF01000137.1, forward strand.
ATCACATCGTCACCTGTTTATATAGATTTGAATTGAATCGTCTATCACAAAGAGATTTACATATCTAGTACAGAATTAGTCATATTTTAGGGTCACCTGCTTCGGTAGGTTTCAAACACATTTTTTCATGGTGGTTTCATACAAAAACAGCTTAGTTTGGAGCATGTATCTACATGATCATAGATCATATCTTCTCAATGTGGTCGTGGACTGTCTGATTTACATGACTGCCAGCAGAAAGGCCAGCTACTGTATTATGAATCAGTAGGGTTTTGGTATTCCCCTGCTGTTCTGAGGTCTCTCACTGTAAAGTAAAACTGAAGGTTTGCTGCTAGCGTGGTGCACTGCAGCCTTGTGCAAACGGCTTTGATCACATCTTCACAATGACAGTCCTGTGTGTGATCCTACTTTAAGCTGGCAGTGCAAATCTTAGGCTTGTGTCTGGCTACAGGGAAAGGCCATGGAAGAGGATGAGGTTTGAATCAGCAAGGATTAGTGCAATGACTGAGTACAACTAACGGGTATTCATATGGACAGTGGATGTGATTTTGAATTATATATGGGAAATAGCTGCATGCACGGTGCAGCTCTGCTGCACATACACTCCTGATAAAAATTTTAAGACCAGTTGAAAAATTTTACACTGTTTGATCTTGATATAGCTCAGAGGAACAGGTAGCGTGGTCCAAAAGAGTGACGCTATTCCTTCGGAAAAAGTTCTTTGTCAGGCGGGCATTGTGAACTGCAGCGTTGTCCTGTTGAAAAACCCAATTTTTACCACACAGACAACAGCCTTCAGTCATGAGGGATGCCCCCCGCAAAATAGCCTTCTGATGTTTGACGCCTCTGCACAACCTTAAGTTCCATTGTTCCATTTAAAGAAAAAGCACCCTTGATCATGATCGAGCCCTCTCCACAGTGCTGGATGGAAAAAATCTCACATGGGATCTCCCAGTCAAGCCAGTAACGTTGGAAGTCATCAGAATTATCAAGGTTAATTTTTTTCCATCAGAGAATAAAACTTATTTTTACCTTTCAGTGTCCCATGTTTGGTGCTCTCGTGCAAAGTCCAAACAAGCAATTTTGTGGCATTGAAGGTGATGTAGCCTTTGAAGACATGTTTTGTTCTTAAAATCAGATGTCGTCTGATGGTTATTCGACTGCACTCAGCACCAGTAACGACCAAGGCAAACATTTTGGCTGTAAAAGGCTATGGTCTTAAACTTTTGTTCATCTGATGAACAGCCTATTTCAGTTCAGTGGTTGTTTGCAATTTTTTTTGTCTCACTCATTTCTTCTTTTTGGATTTTGAAGCTGTATTTAGAACCTCCTTAAGATCCAACAGCGCAAAATGTAAATTCTTGCAATTTTTCAGCTGGTTCTATAATTTTGATCAGAAGTTTATAATGTATATTTTGCAGATTTGTAGGTTTGTTTGTTTGTGTTGTTCAGGGTTGCAAAAATGTTTTTTCTTGATTCCAAATGGCCAGCAACATAGTATAGCAAAAAACAGACAGTCCATTTTGTATATGAGCATGGGAGAGAAGGCTAAAAGGTTGCAGCACACTGACTGACCTTGGGTGTCCTTCAGGAATGTCATAGCTATGCCTTAATGGAGTGGAGATGTCCCTGTAAAAGCTTTTACTCCACAGAGGCAGAGACGCCTCATAAACAGCTCATGCAGGACTGTCACTGTTCTGTTGAGGAAGCTGACAAAGTGTTCACTTTCACTTTGGAGGAAATCTTTGATAGAAAGCCACACAAACCCTTATCAGATGGTTAGACCTGCGTGTATGAGATTCCAAATAGCACTGAAACACTACTTGCCATGTCAAAATACTCATAGGGTCTGTCTGTTAAGCACTGATCAGAAGCATCTCCCTCTTTAAGGCTTTTAGCCCTCGTCCAATCACGCTTGGCGTTTTAGCTGAGGACGGTGCCAGCTAATCTGGTCGGGAATGCTCATAGAGAGCACAAGACGGGTTTGATGTCTTTCTGTGTACCAAGCTTATCCACTTTCAAGAGGAGAGAGCGCTTATATTTGTTGCGCGTTTGTTACCGGCACCAGATCTAGGAGAACCTGGACCAGCAGTAAAGGGTACACAGGCTAGAGAGCACTGTGTAGCCAAGAAAATTACTTTCAACAATAGAGAAAGATCCAAAATTAGCATCTTCTCATGCCTGAGCTCTTTTATTAATCAGCAGTGCATATGCGTATTCGTAGACAGATTTAACAGTATTTAACTGTTTAAAAGAACTTACATAACCCCCCAAAACAATACATTGCACCAAAACATCTACAAGGGTGATGTAAAAGCCTGACAAATCTTCACAAAAGGTCTTAATGACATGTTAATGTACATTCATAACAAGTTGCCACTTGCTGATACACACAAAATGGCTCCCACACGTTAGTCACAAACATGGCTTCCCACATAACCTAGCTAGCAGTGTACAGTTAGTGGGAATAGCGCACGTATTCTTATTGTTACCACTTGTCAACATTACATGTAACACATACTTTGTAATCATGTTCTCCCCAAACTCTTTACATTTGTATCAATGTGTATGAACATTGTACTACAACTGTTTCATACGACATCAGCATACTCAGACCACGCAAAAACATGTTTCGTCCCTTCGAATGGCTTTCTAGTACATTCATATCTCACAGGGAGTCAACCAAGGGGTTGAAAATAAAGTTTTGGCCATACCTGTCAACAATAGAGAGAGATGGAAAATTAGCGTCTTCTCACGCCTGAGCTCTTTTATTAATGAGCAGTGCATGGCTGAACCAAACCGCTAGTCTCCCTATTGAATCATTCCACCCCATTATGCCCCTCTGCTGGTGTAACCATGTAATTACACTTCCAAAGTGGAATTAACAGCAAATAGTAGTTCGTAAGGTTCAATTGTTAACAAGAATTGTTTGGGGTGCCTGTTTGATTCACAAATCCGCCTGTACCGTTTCCAACCTATTACACGTTCGCATTATTCCACTTCAGGTCTGTTGGTGTCAGGAGTCAAATTGTTGCCAAACATATCAATCAATAAAAAGACATTTCTTGCTGCTAGCTCCGAACTCGGTTCTGCCTTGATCTGTGCTCAATGCAAAGAAATAGACACATGTGCATGAAGGTGTATACTATTCACTCACTTTGTGCAGGTGCAGATATCGGGATATCTTGATGCCTTTAACAGTAAGATATAATCAGACACTTTCTGCTGAGGTAATATTTTAGTCCACCATATTTGAAGCATATTTACAGTACTATATCAAAATACCAGTCATTCCCACTAATCTAGAATACCAATCTGGTATCTCCTATAATTACACTAAAACAATGGTTTGATAAAAACAGATTATCCCTGAATCTAAGTAATACTGAAATAATGCTATTTGGTAATAGGATTACAGATAGTTATGGGAATATACAAATTTATGGTGAGGAAATTGAAAGGGTGAATGGACATGTATGTTTGTGGGAGTCACAATTGATGACAAAATGAGCTGGAAACCTCACATCAAAAAACATACAACATAAAGTGGCAAGAAATACCTTTATACTGAATAAAACCAAATTTGTCTTGGACCAAAAGTCACTCCATACGCTCTATTGTTCTCTGTTGTTACCATATCTAACTTATTGCATGGAGATATGGGGATATAACTACAAAAGTACACTTCACCCCCGAAATGTACTGCAAAAATAGTCAGGATCAGTCAATCCACTATTTCAAAAATCACAATTATTAAAATTTGCTGATTTATTACATTTTCAAACAGCTACAATGATGCACAAAACAAACTATAACCCCTTACCCAAGAATGTAATACAATTCTTATCAGCAAGAGTGGATAAATATGACTTCAGGGAAAAATGCTAAAAACCTTTAGTGCTTTGGTATGTGGAATCAAATTATGGAACAGACTGAGAAAGGAAATAAAGCGATGCTCTAAAAAAAGTGATTTCAAGAGACATTAGTAGTTGATATCTAGAAAATACAAGGAAGAAGAGTCCTGAAGTACTGTGCATATCCAATGATATATCTAAACACTACTACATTCACAGTATTATTAACTCTTCATTCCTTTGTAAGTAAATTGGCTGTACTCACCCATGATCCAACTACTGTATGTTCTGCCCTGTCTGTTTTAGTGTCAATGTCTAATTACTCTCAGCCTTATTACTTCATTTTCATTCCTTTGTGAGCACATTCACTGTGCTCACCCACAATCCAACTACGTTCTGTTCTGCCTAGTTATAGTATTATTAGTTATTGTGTTTGTTAGATAATGTATTTACTGTGACAAGAACTTTGACTACTATTTTACCAAATTCTCACATTATCTTACTTTATTAATTTTTAACTTGCAAAGAGTACATCTGGAATGCTGGCAGTGTGCAAATGTATTGAAACTGGTGTGAAACGGTTGGGTGGTATGATTAAGCTTTGCTTCATCCCACTTCTTTTGGACATGTGGAACTGTCAATTGTATTATATGATGTATTTCAATGTAACTTGCAAATAAAATTATTACATTATCATCACCATTACCATTACATCACCTTCTGTGTTGTTATGCCATACCATTCTATGGTACACTTTCTGCAACACTTTCAAATCTATATCTACCATTGTAAGTAGCGTTGTTGTCGTTGTTTATTTTATTGTCCTGCCTTTGTTCCTATGATATTATTTTAAACAAATATTCCTAACATCATTTTACTCTATATTGCAACTGAGAAGAATGAGAGTGAAATGTGAGGATCACACTTTACTAGTGCTAGTTATTATAACAGAATTAGGTCAATCCTGGAGACTGGTGAAGGTCACACTGGTGGTGAAACTAGCTGTATTGATCTACATTTTACATTTCTACTCAGCTGACTTCATTAAATTATCCCACGTTTAGCCAGTGACACCTTCCAGTGTTTTCTGAAGCCGTGGCCAACGCAAATTGCACAGTACATGTTGAGCATTTGATTTAGAAGGACCAAATGAGCGTTACACCTAATTAAATTCACAGCAGGCAGCACTGCAATTTGTTTACGAGTTCCAATGAAAAATCTTGAGGCTATACTGTTTTGAAATAAATGGAGTCTAATTACATAAGCTTTGGAATAAGTTATCTATCAAACACAAATCAGTCCAATGCAGTCAGTCCTCGAGCTTATCCTCAATGCTATTTACCACATTATACATAAATGTAATGCTGCATTAGGAATCAATGCATACTGTATATAGCATTTCCTCTTCAGAGACACACCAGTGGTTTTTCAGCACAGCGTTCAGTATTTTAAAGAGTTTTGGAATGAGGCCACATATATTTAAGATTAGAGCTGCAAATGTAATTGACTGTTTTCTAATCAATGACTATTAGGTTTCAAATGTTTATATATTTTCTTTGGGTCTTGAATATTTTAGCCGATTCCATTGTTAAGTAAGAATAATTTATTTTCCCACAGTGGAAGAAGTTTCTAAAGAGTTTACTCATTGCTTGCCTAATGTGAACCTGCTGCAATTAGTAACACATACTGTAAGTAAACATTCAACTTTGTGGTATACATGCATTGTTAAAATTAAACTTTGTATGAGATTAAGTGTTGTTATCTCTCGTTGAATAAATACACTGCTCAAAAAAATTAAGAGGAACACTTTGAAAACACATCTTATCTAAACAGAGGGAAAATGATCTTGAATATCTTTCCTGATAATAAGTAGCTGATGTATTAGTAACAAAATGATGCCACATAATTTGATAGAAATGAAAATGATCACTCTGTAGAGGGGGGAAATAAAAGACCCCAAAAATGAAAGTGAAAAAATGATGCAGCATACTGGTCCATTTTGCCAAAATGTCATTGTAGCAACTCAAAATGATTCCCAGTAGTTTGTGTGGCCCCCACGTGCTTATACGCATGCCTGACAACGTCGGGGCATGCTCCTAATGAGACCACGGATGGTGTCCTGGGGGATCTCCTCCCAGATCAGGACCAGGGCATTACTGAGCTCCTGGACAGTCTGAGGAGCAACCTGGCGGCGCCGGATGGACCTAAACATAATGTCCCAAGGTGTTCTATTGGTTTTACGTCAGGTGAACATGGGGGCCAGTCAATGGTATCAATTCCTTCATCCTCCAGGAACTGCCTGCATACTCTAGCCACATGAGGTCGGGCATTGTCAAGGACCAGGAGGAACCCAGGTCCCACTGTACCAGCGTAGGCTCTGACAATGGGTCCAAGGATTTCATCCTGATACCTGATAGCAGTCAGGGTGCCATTATCTAACCTGTATGGTCTGTGTGTCCTTCCAGGAATATGCCTCCCCAGACCATCACTGACCCAACACTAAACCGGTCATGCTGAATGATGCTGCAGGCAGCCTAATGTTATCCACGGCATCTCCAGACCCTTTCACGTCTGTCACATGTGCTCAGGTTGAACTTGCTCTCATCGGTGGAGAGCACAGGGTACCAGTGGCATAGTTTCCAATTCTGGTGGTCTATGGCAAATGCCAATTGAGCTCTACGGTGCTGGGCAGTGAGCACAGGGCCCAATACAGGACGTCAGGCCCTCAGCCCACCCTCGTGGAGACTGTTTCTGATTGTTTGGTCAGAGACATTCACATCAGTGGCCTGCTGGAGGTCATTTTGTAGGGCTCTGGCAGTGCTCGACCTGTTCCTCCGTGCACAAAGGAACAGATACTGAACCTGGTTAGGACCTTCTACGGCACTGTCCAGCTCTCCTGGAGTAACAACCTGTCTCCTGGAATTTCATTCATGCTCTTGAGACTGATACAGCAAACCTTCTTGCAACAGTACGTATTGATGTGCCATCCTGGAGGAGTTGGACTAGTTGTGCAACCTTTGTATCGTCCAGGTACCACACCACGCCATCAATAGAGATGTTGATTCAAGCCAAATGAACAACTCAGTCAGTCAGTAAAAAAATCCGCCAAAAGAGATGAGGAGTCAGTGACCTCAACCTGGAAAACCATTCCTGTTTTGGGGTCTGTCTCATTGTTGCCCCTCTATAGGGTAATCTTTTTCATTTCTATCAAATTATGTGGCATCAATTTTTTACTAATACATCACCTACTTATTATCAGGAATGATATTCAAGATCATTTTACCCCACGTCTAGATCTGATGTGTTTTCAAAGTGTTCCTCAAATTTTTTTGAGCAGTGTATATATTCATTGTATAGTTCACATATTTTCTAGTGGTAATTTACACTGAAGCATTCATTTAAGCGCCCAGCAGCTGGAATTTCCTGAGCTGCTGCCACAGTCGTGCAGAGAGGACATTTTTTTGTAGCAGCTGCCAGGATAATTAGTTCCTCGATGAATTATGCAACGGCAAACTTGTCAAATAGTCTTAAAATCAGGCAGGTGGAGAGAAAGAGGATAGAAAAGAGCTGTCACATAAAGCTGATGAAACCATGAAAAACAGCAGCCAATCTTGCCATATTGAAAAGCCTTGAATTGGGCCAGTAGAGCAAAGCAACACTGAATCGTTGTTTGTAACACACAACCCACACATGTGGTAATGGGTACATATATTTTTTTAAGACAACTACAGTGGAACCTCCAAAGTTGAACACCCCATAATTCAGAGTATTTTTAAATCAATTATTTTCAAAAATCAAACAAAAATTTGAGTTCCGGCCAAAATCATGGGATACGTCCAAAAAATCTTGAAACATCAGTTCAATGAAAATCTAAACAATAAGTCTTAGATTAAGATTTATCATAGTCAGATGTTATTTGTTAGATTGTGGCCATAGTTGACTAGATATGTTGCTGCTCTTAAGCCACGTTTCAGTGAAAATCATGACATTGCAGTTTAAAGTCTCTTACTGTGGATGATGTAGAGTCATAACTAGGGATAGTGGCTTTTTTGCTGATATCAGATGTGCCGATATTGTCCAACTCTCAATTGCCGATACCGATATGTGTAACATCACATATCTCCTCGTGTAATTAACAATTTATTGTAAATTATTAAATTATCTTGATTGATTCTTTAAGCGTCAACTGGGTGTTCTGACTGTCTGTTTTGTCAAAATGACTAGAACTCGATGTGGTTCAATAGACAATATCCTACACGGATGTAACATTCCTACTTTGAAATAATTCCAAACCAGACATACAGTAACGTCAATCAGTCACAGAGCGAGCAAGCTTGTTACTTGCTACCCACGGTTGTTTTCATTATGGGGAGGAGATGTTGATGTGAAGTTCAACGACAAAAACTGTTGTTGGCTGTAAGACGAAAGCAGACCAAGGCAGACGTCATTTTAGCAAAACAATAACTACATAGAATAACTCGAGAAGAGACGCTGGGCCTTGCTGTGTGTAAGTATAGGTCTTCTGTTAAACACACATAATTTTATTTTTTTTAATTAACACAAATTACATTGTTTGGGTGTGTGGGTTTTATAGAAGTACTCTGGTTTTCTTCCCACTGTCACGATCTGTATGTTTGTCTTCGTGACAGTTTTGATTTTGTTCTAGTTGGTTTTCCTGTGTTGTTATTTGCCTACTTTCACATGTTTTCCTTGCCTTCTAGTTTGTTCTCCTTTGTTAATTACGCGCACCTGTTTCTCGTTTGTGTTCCAGGGTATTTATGTTCAGGTGTGTGCGCCAGTCCTTTGTCGGTTCATTGTTACTTTTCCCCTCTTTCCGTATCGTTGCTTTGTTCCTGCCGCTGCTTCGCAGCATTATTATTAAAGATTCCTCCAACTTACCTGCCTGACGTCCAGCTCTCTACATCTCCGGGGTCGTTCCAACATGCCGCGCCGAGCAGATTGTAACACCCACATTCCAAAAACATGCATGTTTGGTGACTCTAAATTGTCCAAAGGTATGAATGTGAGTGTGAATGTTTGTTTGTTTATAAGTGCCCTGTGATTGACTGGCAACCAGTCCAGGGTGTTCTTTGCTTCATGCCCAAAAGTCTGTTGGGATGTGGGGACCCTAGTGAGAATAAACGGCATAGAAAATGGATGGATGGAGATTGATTTTGTATCTTAAACACAGTATATACGTTCTATGTAAAAAAAAAAAAAGTATGCTCAGCAGCAGGCCACCCCCCATGCAGTCAGAATGGTACACTCTTAATCACGTGACTTTTTCAAATTGCCACCCATGCCCGTCGCCTCTCACGGCTGGCAAGCTAGAGTCCTTGCTGTGCGTCGAGGTGAGTCCGACAATATCTAGCCGGAATGTCTTCACCTTGCGCACCAGCTCAGGCTCCTTCCTCACCAGAGAGGTGACATTTCACTTCCCCAGAGCTAGCCTCTGTAGCCGAGGCTAGAAAAACAAAATGATCCAACCTGCAACTACCACATCTGCAGCTGACTGTGTGCCAGGCTTTATTTTACCATAAGGCTCATCCAGCTAGTAGTGGTTCAAAGACACTATGATGTCCATTAGGAAAGAAAATGATATAATCAAAACAGCAACTCCAAAAGTAACTGTTTGAGCGCCTCTTGTCTCAAAAACAAGTGGGAAGATGGCAGTGTTGAAAAACAAGCTCTTGAGACATATTAATGTTCTAACATCAATAAAAAGTAAAATTGGTGTAACAGGACACCTTCGAACAAATAGTATTTCCAACGACATGCTTACCAACAAAACACCACTTGGGTCTACCTGTATGACAAAACCGTGTTTCTGAGTTAAGAATGTTACTTAAAGTCAACCATCACGAACTAACGCATTGTGTTTGATTTTTAGCTGACCACGTCTCTTTTAAATTGTTTCCAACAGTACATTCTTGGTGTTGTTTGCCTGTGTTTTATTTCAAGAGTATTAAGAGTGACAGTTCCTTCAACACTGATTCCCTCAAGTCGACCTGATTCAATTTTTGCTTGCAACTGATACTGTTTGTTTGGATAATTTGATATCACTTCAATGGCCACACAGGCGGTTAACCAGCTGGAGGTTTGCTATAATCCTGTTATCGTCATCCTGACTGCTCTCACAAGGAAAACAACAGGTTATATGAACCTTTGTTTTTTTCACTGTCAGACTGATGTTTGAGTTGTGTGGGTTTTATTTATTTGTTATGTGCTCTTCTGTAGGATTAGAAGTCCAGTCAACTATTAAAACTACAATCATAACAACTTCTAAACTATTGCCACAGTGTTTATATGACTTAGTTGAACCAGTAAAGTACAGTATCCGGCTCTCAGAGGGGTCATGTCTTGTCAAAAGCTCTGCCTGTGTCCTCTGTCAGAAAGGAAGTGAAGGTTCTGTGAACATGCTGCACTGTCACACTGTGACTGTCAGTCACCTTCAATCGGAACGCACAGGAAATCACTGCAGTGTGAACAGGAGCACCCAGAAGACTACTCAGCATTACTGCACCTCCTCTTTACATAACTGTCCTCCCTACCCTTTTTTAAGACGTCTGAACCACTGAAACACACACTGATCAAATGGGATAACCCAAAATCAAGTCAAAATCAACTGTTAATTAGATGCAGGCATCCTCCTCATATGGTGGCTGGGGGAGGGAGGGAGTATAGAGTGTAGCGGGTGTTTATTTGAAAAAGTCTCTATTTGAGAAGAGTAAATATTCTTGTGTAAGCTAAGAGATCCGTGGTTTTATTTGAACTATACAACATTTCCAAAAAAAAAAAGTCTTTTTTAAAATAAAAATTATATTGTTATTCTTCCTCACTGAACAGTGCTCCATTATGCAATAACATTGTTCTATATGCATATGTATTAGTGTCAGGTTAAATATTAATGGAGGTTTCCAGCGCAGAGCTTCTCCTCAGAGGGAAGACACAAAGAAACCTGTAATGATGTTCTAAGAGCGAAGTTCCTTCTCAATGAATATGCATGAATTATGACTAAAAGTAATGCTGTACGTTAGAATAACAACTGTTTATATATTGTACTACACATACAGAGCACAAAATGCATATTTTACAGTTATTGATAGGTAAAAGGTTTTTTTTTTAGAATTTTCTTTCAATGAATGATTACTCAATTTGACAAATATCAAAGTAATGTGTTTATTTTATGTATTATATACAGTAGATGTATATGTATTATGTATTGTAATTGTATATGTAAGTTTATGAGTGGATAATTGTAGAAAATTAAGTAGTTCAATGACTAGTCACTTACAGACACCTACACAGACACCCGCCTTGATGACACACAGTCATAGACAGCATGTACTGAAGTGTTATCTGCACAAAAAGTGAATAGCTCTCATGAAAAAAGTGTGAAATCCCTCCTCCTCGATTCCCACTGGGCTACACTTGTTGATATAAGGTTAACAGGATGCCAGTTAAAGATACTGTCATTATATTCATGATTTCTTTTCCATGCACGTTACCAATTGGAACACATTAAATATTAAAAAAATATTCATCCAGCATCTGAAAAAGCCAGTTGCCATAAGTACTTGTACATCTCAACTGTTTGTCTTGCATAATAGACAATTTTGAAACACCTCCTTTTGCTTGTACGACATAAAGCTGATGTGTATAACAGAGAAATATTTTCATTCAGACATTAGTTGTCCAACTGGAAGTCAAGCCAAAATAAAATGTCAAATAATTTAGATTCAATAATTCAAATGTGTCCAAAAATATGACAGTACCAACAATTAGTTAAAAGTGTGACTAAAACTGTATATGCATTGAACAAAATTTACTTTACTGGCCTATTGAAGCCGATACTCCTCAGACTGGCTAACTCATGTTGACTAAAGTGGTTGTTGACATAACCAAGACATAAGCATTTTGTTAGTTGAAGAGGGTCTTCACTAATAAAACTATCTGACTAAAAGTCTGCATATGCCAGAAACCCACAATGTGCATAAGCACAAAAATATTGAAACATTCATGCTGTATATCACATAAGTATTCAATCAGATGAAAGAATTACATTTGGGAATAGCTTAATCCTTCAAATGGCTGGCGACCAGTCCAGGGCGTACCCTGCCTCTTGCCTGAAGTCAGCTGGGATAAGCTCCAGCACACCCCCTCAACCCTAATGAAGATTAAGCATGGATGGATGAATGGACTAGCTTAATAACTACAGTGTGACACTTTTTTTCAACATCAAATTGGAATTACCTGCCCTTTAGTATAATTGTTTGATGTATTACCTTGTTTATGCAGCTGCCAATAATACAATTATATATAACACCAAGGCTTTTATTTAATTTAATAAGTACTTTTCATAACCTACATGTTGTTAAAAGCCTTGTAGGCAGCCAGCAGGAGGGATTTATGAAAACAAAAGCCATAGAAAAAAAACACTGAGATTCAAGGTTTCAGCCTGACAGCAACAATATTTAAACTCTCATGGCCATTGTGTACTAGTGACTTTGCAGAATGTAGTGCTGCCAAAAACACAACCATCATTTACTGCAGTACTATAGCTCAGGTAATCTATCTCAGTTCTGGGTGATGTGGTCCATACCTCCACACGCCACTGTACTAACCCACCTCACGGGTGAGATACTGGCTGACATTTGCAAATGGATAACTTTTATGATGTACATCCCACACTAGGAACTATAAGCACATTTAAGATGATGTAATGTGGCTGATTTCATCTATCGCTTCTGTTTTATGCACTCATCGTTGTTCTTGTTTTTTAATTTGCATAATGCAGGGCTGTACTCTTAGCTTTTTCACTAGGAGCACAGGTGCTCCAAAATGCAAGAAAAATCGTAGCAATGTAAAAATTCTTAAATAACACAATTGTATTAATAACACGCAAACAACATACACAGTAACACACGCGTGCACTCATGCGTATAATACAAGTAAACACAGTGCCATCATAATGTCTACATCTCGCTGGGACTACAGCCCACAAATATTAATGCCGTGGTTTTCAAACTAGGGGGCATCCGGCGTTATGACGGGGGGCGCGGGGCTACCACAAACACTTTTCATTATTAAAATATTTTTCAGGGAGGGGGGCGACGCTGATTATTATTTTATCTCCAAAAGGGGGGCGCTGCAAAAAAAGTTTGGGAACCACTGTAATAATGTATCATGCATTGTTTTTTGTTTACTTGCCATACAGTACTTAACCTGGCATACTACATGCTGTACAAACATGTACTACAGCCTAGGTTCCCATAGTGGTGTACGCGTACCCCCTTGGGAACATCAATTGTAATAGTTGATATGGAATAAAAATGAAAAACAATTAACACATAACACTCACAATTGCGCTTGAAAGCCTCACATCCCTAGGAGAACGAAGCAGAAAGGAGACAGAGCAAGTTGTTCATGGCTATGTGTGCAACATATGAACAATAAGTTTGATGATTACTTTTTGCATTAAGAGTGTTTCATCTTGAAGAGTTCTTTAAAATTAACACTAAAAACCTGTTACTGTGATTGGGAAAATTGCGTTTTTTTTGTTTTTATTTTTACGTCTGATAAAGCTTTACCATGATTGTTTTCCAAATTCCCCCTTCAATTTGGTAATAAATGAATATGCAGACTTAAATCATAGCCATCGTGAGTGGAGCTTTACAAGGATGGGTTGATCACATCGAGGAGCACCCCTCGAAACAATACTAAAATTTGACAACATACTGCATTGACCAGTATATAGGGCAACCATGAACAGAACGCTTTCCAAAATGAATCTTTTTAAAATGATGTTGTCAGTATCACTGAATAGCAACTGGTCGATGGTCGACACACTTCAAGCGGGTCTCTGTGTCATGGCTGGATCTCTTTAGGTCACCGGTGTATATGTGTGTGTGTGTGAGTGACAGGAAGAACAACTGACTTGCTGTCAGTCAGCGCAACCTGTTGGTTTGCATGTATATCGTTAGCTTTGAATACAAATGTTCCTTGTAATTTTGTGGTGTGATTATCGTTCCCTTGCTACAGTATGTCGTGGTTTTCTGAAAATCATTGAATTTATAAATATTGCTGTTTTGTGGTAGACTATGGTCTATTACCAATCAAAACCTACTGAAATACAAGTCATATGTAGTATTGTGGTCAACAAGCGGCTATATGATGACCCACAACATTGCGACATTACATTACCTTAAGACTGCATGAAGTCTCCACTCTATGAAATTTGCTGTAAAGTCTTCAAATTGATCCGAAATCAGCAAATATTTAGATGTATTTTTTTGTGTGTGAGTTTGTTCTTAAATTTACAATGTTTTGAAACTAGTTTTATTCTTAATTTAAGACAAATATTCTTAATCTGTTGTGAAAGAATAATCTAAATAATGTTCTTAGCTTTTCATTACAAAAAAATAACTAATTTCTGGCAAAAAAATATCTTCAGAAGAATTGGCAAGCTATACATTCTTATAGGGTATATACTGTATGTCCCGATCCACATTTTTTGGCTTCCAATCCAATCTGGTATTGCTCCGTTTAAAAAAATAAAATAAACTTTTGTTACAAACATCACTATGTGAAATTGAATATGGTTATTAAAATAGCTTTTCAAAGCATTGTGAAAATACACAGCATAGAAAATGAATGGATGGATGGATGAAAACAATGCAACCAAGTGTAGTTGAATTTACTTTTTTACTACACTGCATGGCCAACAATATAGTTTGGCTTTTGTAAAAAACCTCTGTGAGTCAGGTCCCTTATGAAAACCAGTCCATCCAATAAAAGATAAAATTAGAAAAAATGAGCATGCAAAATACTGTAGCGACAGGTATATAGTGCTTTTTTGTTTAGTGTGTGGACTATAGAGGGCAGTGGAGTTCAGCATGCTGGTTAGACATCTGGACATCCCTACTTTCTTAATATTTTGATGTGAACATTGACACAATAAGGTACACAAAATTACAGAAGTTAATGAGGAACTAACCTACCTACCCACTACTCATAAGTTCGTCATTAGTTCCTCAGTAAATACTGTATTTTTCTGTACCTTACTGTAACATGAAACCATTTTTTTATTTTTAGGTAAGAAAATAAGAAATGGTTGGTTAAAATGTGACCTTTTACTTAATGGAAATTTAATTTTTGCTGTGTTCACCATAAGAGTTGCAATATGTTGTAAACATTGAATAATAGGAGTGTAAAGGTGACTACAGGTATTTTATTTCATGTCTACAGGGCATGTTAAAAATCATATGTATGAAGTTATAAACAGGTTTTCTACGCTCTATAACTTCTCTTTTGGAAACTATTTGATTTGTTAACATTGAGTCCTATATTGGAAAAAATCATTAATTGCGGTTGGGTCCGGAACAACTATACCACTATAAATGTGGGATAATTGTACAGGTCAGGACAAATCTTTTTTTTTTCTAAAGAATGAAGCACCTTACATTCTGATCAGCATGGTATACTGTATATGAATGTTTTTCCGAAGACTGCGTGTCATATATGATAAGCTTATACGGACAATGACGTCTTAGAATGCATGCATACTGTATGTTCATGCATGTACGCTCAAATATCTCATCCACACAGTTTTATATCCTGCATGCATTCTATCCTGTGTTCGTGCTAAGCTGATTTCATTTATCTTCACAGTTCCAGTTTTTGAGCACACAACATGGTTAAACTTTGGCAGCTTTCAACTATGCCTTTCTGTGCCATTTCGGAATCATGTAAACGAGATTACCTGCTCATTTAGTCATTGTTGGACAGGCTCTCTGGCGTCTTTCAATGCCTTATGTAGAGGACTCATTTAGTGAGTGTTAGCAATGGGATGAGGTCCCAGAAAGGCCTGAATGGCACCGTTAATCTAAGCCTTGGCCTACAGCTGCATATTTGAGCTTGTACCAGAAGGGTACATGGTTGCAAGATTGATGAAGTTATTGTGTCTGGAGAGTAGAGTCTCTTGGTGTCTGTCAGTGAAACTACCCTTAACCTTCACACCATATTGCTGTGTTTCCCAGCATTTACCTGGATACTCGTTTTAGACAAGTATCTGTTACGAATAATGCACTTTTGATGGGTACGACAATTAAAGGAGTACATCTGGTCGTTATCCGTAATCGTGATGAAGGATTTACTTTTCACGCTCTGTGATTGGCCAGTCACACACACACACCTAATTTGCATGCTATGTTTCTTCAAACGGGCTTTGCATGCTGTCTGCGAGTTTGAAAATTCGTGAGCCACGTGTGTCTCTTTTTCCAATTTTTGCACATAGCAAGCATATACGTTGGGATGTAAGAACCGCTTAAAATTACTTGGTAAACTTGTTCTTCTTAACGTACGCCATGCATTTCACTAAATGGCTTGTGTTGTGTTGGACACTGCGTGTGTTTTTTTTATTTTTTGTCTTCTTGCTTCTAATTTGGCTGGTGACAAAGTCAGTTGGAAAACTTGTTGCGTGTAGTGCTGAATGCGGTGCTTTTGAGAAAAATACAGTGAACAAGACTGACAGATTATTTCCCTGATTTCCATCATTAGATGTTTGCGTGAATCACTAACTTTACACAGATTAAAAAATAATTAAATAATAAAGGCTTACAGATCACTTAAATACACACAATTTCAATCTCAAATTTGAGGCTGTTCTGTACATAGTTTTCAAAAACCGATAAATGTAGCTTTTGATCAATCTGTGTCAATTTCATACTTTCATACAAAACAATGTACCAATTTTGGTTAGACCACACCCACTTCCAGTTTATGCACCACCCACTCCAAGTACAGATACAGATAATTTAGATTAGTGACCAGATACTGATACTGATAGTGGTGTACTCATTCATCTCTACTAGTCATGGGAGCATTCTGTTCGTATTTTACTTGTTTACGCTTGAAAATGCTTAATTTAAGATCAAAATAGGTAAGATCAAAATTGCTTAAATATGCATATTTTTTGACGAGTAATAGACGCCATTCAACCACTAATCAGCAATAATTATGAATTAAATATATTTTTGAAAAAAACTGAGTGAAGTTGTGAAATTTGAACCACAAAGTGCCGATTGATGTGTGTGCATAGTTAGTACCTTTATAGAGAAAAGAACCTAACTTTTGGGAACAAAACACTTGTTTCAGAAATGTGAATGACAAAATGACATGACACATAAATATTATATTAAACATTACATACAGTTTAGTTTGGCCTCGTTTTACTATTTGCATCAAAGGTTTACAAGGACAGTAACCTCTGCATTACTCTGATGGCCGCCATTGACCATCATTGTCCTTATGTAATGGACTAAGCACCTTCAGGCTGACACTGTTGTTTTGATTTATCATCTTTGTACTGTTTGATTAGATGTGTGTGTTATCATCGACTGATGTATTTTCTTCACGATGAATGGACATAAATTCCAACAGACATACACTCAAAACTTGCAGAAAGTATTTCAAAAGGTGTAAAGGGAGTGGCCAGCTCAAAATTATCTTACATTTTCACAGTTTAAGAGAACAAACATTTGTCCATATTGTGTAATTTATGCTGTATTTATGCTTTACATTAAATATTTAAGTAAAAAATTATATGTCAAAGCGGCCTCACGGTGGTCGAAGGGTTAGCATGTTGGCCACACAGTTAGGAGATCTGGGTTCTGGATTTGGGGGTGTTTGCATGTTCTCCCCGTGCGTGCGTAGGTTTTCTAAGGGTACTGCGGTTTCCTCCCACATTCCAAAAACATGCATGTTAGGTTAAATGGAGAATCTAAATTGTCCATTAGAGTATTAATGTGAGTGTGAATGGTTGTTTGACTGACCAGACCAGGGTGTACCCCGCCAGATGGGATAGGCTCCAGCATACCCCCGCGACCCTAATCAGGATTAGCGGAATAGAAAATGGTTGGATGGATGGCTTATACATCAAAGGCTTATAACTTTAATTCTCCCCTATTATCCAAACATCACTTAGAAGTGACGCTCAATGCAGTAATGTATTCCAGGTTTTTATGACATTATGAACAAAAAACCTCCTTCCTCATGGTCATATACGACATGATTATGTGAAGATGAACTGACCCTAACTAGATGAGGCTGTCGTGTGGATACTTTAAAATGTGTAGTGAAGCCTGTTTTTTGTACAAAGCTGACCTCCTTGAATTAGTGAAAGTGAAGAATGGATCTCTGACAACTTGTGAGCAACGGATGTGGAATCTGTAATGTCATCATTTTTATCTTCTTCAGCAAATAGGCTGTAAAATTATAGGCTGTGAAGTTAGCACAGTCGCTCACATAGCTGTTATGTTACATTGTTTGTTACATTGCTATATGTAAATGCTATATGGCATCTATTACGTTACACAAGTGCAGAGTTACAGTTGGATCGTGGATGCAAAAAGTGGATTAAATGCACAATGGTGCTTTTCTGTCTGAGACAGGTGTGAACAAACACATCGGCCTTAAAACTGAAGACACACAAAAAGATATGTTTCCAGCATGTTTTACTAAAAACACTTATAAAGTGTTTACATTCCTGTATCGAGACTACAGACACCATTAAATCTCTGTGGATTTTCTGAGACTTGTTTGTAAAATAGTATAATATGTGACCTTTAAAGAGCACTTCAGTCTGTTCTGTAACAATCACTGAGACTTTGGTGGAGTGATACTGCTGATCCACCCCATCCATCCATTGGCATGACTGCATATAGAGCCAGGGGTCAAAGTGGTGTTACACTTTTAGTCTTTTTCACCTTTCTCATCAGACAAGGGATTTTCCATCATCAGTTGAGCGCCATTAAGGCTTCTCTTGCTTAATGGACTTGTCAGGGATCCATAGGCAGACTGAAGATAAATGGTAAATACTAAAAGTGATGATGCTTTGCTGAGCAGAGGACAGCATAGGAGGGTTAGGAGGTTGTCCTTAGACCACATTGATTCCCCTGTCAAATAGTGGATTCTAATCTCCTCTTTCACAACAAATTACTTCCACACCAACACTTTCATCAAAACAATGGATAATGGCATATGCTGCATACCTACTGCTATATGTTTTTTATGTTAAAATACAGTATAGACATGGACAACTGTTTTTTGCCATATATAAAGTGAGTGAATAATTTGCAGTCAGGGCCCAGAGGCTTTGACACACTGAAATCCCCAATTTACACAAAAATCTATCAGAAGCCTGTGAATGATAAAATATAACGGACACATATCGCAACCAAACACATCTCTGCCTCATCAATAAAACGGTATGTTCACATAAATGGTGCAGGCAGTTGCAGTATGCAAAGTGCAACTGTGAAATGGAATAGCCTGGTAATTGAAAATATAAGTTACAGCCTCTCTTGCCTCCTCCGGGTGCCTGCAACGGTTTCATCAAAAGGGATCTCACATTGGGAGAAGGGGACAAGGCTTTTGAATTTCCTGACTGCTCTAATCTAAAAAATGAATTGGTCACGTTGGCATTTTACTAACTCTGTGCTACCTAAAGGGGGAACAAAAGACGTTACGTGTAAATAAAGCAGATGGTCAAATTCCTGATGCCTTGAGAAAAGGGCAGAAGAAGACAGGCAGCAATGGTAGAGTCATGACTCATTCCCATTTTAATTAATGTCATATTTTGTTATGAGTGTTATATGATGAAATAAAATGCATTTAGAATAACACAAATAAGAACTGATCTAAAAAAAGGAATAACACCCAATATATTAAATACATTAAGTCCACATGTTTTTCCTAAGTATATTCTACAAAACTTAGAATAATAGTATAGGTTTTCATGCCAAATCTTGCAGTCTCTGTATAGATCTGTCAGTGTGTCAATCACTGCCAGTCAAGCAACATTCATGGAGCAGCTGATTTTTCTAAATTTGTGTTATATCAGATGCTCAATAAAATGCTTTGCTTTGTGAAGGCAGCTCTGGCTAATTATTCCATCCTGTTATTTTGTTATTTTGCACTAAATACAATTTATTAAACCATTTGTTTCCCATGTATTCATCCATCCATCTGTCAGGGCACACACTGGACTGGTCACCAGCAGAATCACATGTCCCAATGTTTTCATACTACTCTAAAAATGCATGTAATTAAATTGGGGTTTGAGTCAATTAGTTTAAAAAGCATTTCACATGTGTAAAAAGGGTAAAACAAAAAAAAAACACTGTGTCCCTTAATTACAGTATTTTTCACAGAGTTGGCAACCCTAACTGCTGGCCATGTATAAAAAAAATAAAGAGTACACCAGTGAAGAGCATTAACATCAATAATTGGGCTTCTTGCAACTACAAGACAGACTTCTAAGAGCACGAAGCACAGCTTGCTTTTACGTCCATCTTTAAATAACATTACATTGTGGTCACAGATCGTAAGGCCTTGGAAATAAGAATAATGTACTTGCAGTACTGAATGTACTGGATTAATGACATCACAGCCCTTAGTGTAAATGTGATTTTGAAGTTTAAATTTTGACTCTACTGTATATAGTCTACTGTGTATGGGTTTGCGTCAACCATCATCAGCGGGCAATTACATAAGCTGTGTGTTCATTACTTCTGCGTGCATTGCTGAGCAAGGTTTATATTTCTCTGTGAAAGCTTAATGCAGCCATGGAAACAGATCTGCTCTCCAAATGTACACAGACATTTGAATATTTATATATAACCTCTCTTATTGCAAAGTTAAGAAATTGCCTTTAAAACAAGTGCTACTAAGTCAATATCTAATGTGGGGATTTTGGAATTTTCAGGTCATGTCACTGATTTTTTTTTTTGAGAACACATTTACATAGTGGCAGAAAGTTACTATTCATAGCTAACTTTTACCAACAGGCAGGGCCGCCGCAAGGAATAAAATGGGCACTGGAGTCCCTCCTGGCCAGAGGCTGTCACCACATCTCCTGGACTGATCCGTGACAAGCTTTACATAATTCCAACTCGGAACGCTTGCAACTCATGCGTCTTATACTTCAATACTACCAGTGCAATATTTACGGTTAGTAGGTTGTATGTGCACCAGTCCACATAATGTGTGCAATTTGCTCGTTCCAAGACAACATAAAAAAAGTGCTAAAGGCCATCAAATTCCAAAATGGAAAGTTGATGAAAACATTGATGACGGACTCAGGAGGAGCAGTGTGTACGTTTCTACCCTCACCTATGGTCATGAGCTATGGGTAGTGACCAAAAGGACAGGATTGCGGGTACAAATGGCTGAAATGAGTTTTCTTCGCAGGGTGGGTAGGTTTCTGCCCCCGCGGCCCAACCTCAAATAAGCGGGAGAAAATGGATGGATGGATTGATGATGGACGGAAAAAACACTTAAATATACATTCATATTTACTCAAAATCAATTAAAATCATCATCTCAAAAAATCCAAACAACAGAAAGGCATATTTCCTGTGTCAGATGTGCACTACTTAATATAAAAAAAATTATCATTAAAAAACAAAACAAAATCTGCAGTTTTTCTGGATCTACACCATGGTCCATGTTCCTACCTAGAAGTTGTCACTCTAATGGTTTCTCAACTGTTATGGCCCATTTCTGATCTTAGAGTATAAACTGCTGTTGTTTTTAATATAATTTTTTATATGCCTTTTGCCTTTTATTTGAATTTATTAGAAAAAAAACCTCTCAACCTAGACAGCAAAATCCAATTTTAATGCTCTTTTTTGATGACCCTGACTTGGCATTGTCCTAACTCCCCTACTGACTGTATTCCCAACAGTATTTTACTGCCTTTATTCATAATTTAATCAAGATGGTTTATTTATTGTGCTTGTGTGACAGTAATTTCCCAAACCAATTTTGTATGTATAATTCAACATCAGCATAAAAATGACTGATTCAATACAACTTTATCATTTAAGTGTGATAGCACAAGAGGTTTGTTTTCTTCCCATCTGATAGAGGAGACAATTTGATCGTTCATACTTTCTCGGCTGTAAGCACAGCCAAGGAACATTATGAGCCATGATTACATTTCCCTCTGCTTGCTAAAACAAATCTGTCCATACTGATAAAATATGATGAAACATTCGCTTCTCAGTTTCTCGTACAGTTCAAGTGCTCGATAACGGTTCAACCACAGTATAATTTACTAATTATAACCGACTCTGTCGTGTCGTACTGCATTAATAAAACCATTGTTTTGCTGCAATAATACACCTTTTTAAAGTGTCACAAGTATACACTGTTTCTGTTGATCTTTCTGGTAGAATTTTGTTGTGTGTATAATGATTTATTTTTGCTTTGATAGTCTGGTTTTAATGGGTTTTTTCTGGTGTAATTTCACCTGATCACTTGATCTTCTCTGTCCAGTTTTTGTATTATCAAAGGAATAACAAGCGTACCCTCTTCTCACCAGATGGGTCACATCTTTAAAAAGCCATTCTAATGTTTTAGAAGCCACAACAAACCGATCAACATTAGCTGAAAACACAATATTAACATTAGTAAAAACTGGTCTAAATAGGCATTACACTGACAAACATTTTCAAACACATTGCTGCTTAAAAAATATGCAAAATTTGGCAAGCTCTATAAACTTGCAAAAAAAGACTGAAGCCTATTTTTCTTGACTCATGTGGTCTTTAATACAGGACCTTGACTTTACTTGGCATATAATTTTAGGACATTTTGACTTATCGAATCAATAGATTTCTTAATCTGTCCAAAACCCACATAATAAAAATAGACTTTAGGGCCACATATGTGGAAGGTCCAATGATGCCACATTTTGTCACGCTTCCTGCTCGAAAATAGTGGATGGAATGCAAAAAGCGTTCACCAGACTCAATTAACCTAATGAGCATTTCAAATTAACATCAGCAGTTTAAAAAGTTAAAAAGGAGCCAAGGTTGGAACTGAAAACTAATCTTTTAGCGACTATTGTCCAGAAAAAAAAAAGAGTTAAAATGTCTTTCTTATAGAAAATTAACCATCAGAAGCTGAGTGGGCACCATCTGATGAAATTGTTTTGACAGTTGCCAGCATATTAAAGTGCTTCTCTCAACTCTATTCTTTTCAAGAAGAATAAATAAATGTTAAAATAAAAATATTTCTTTTTTTTTTTTGTCTGACATACTCATACTCTCTTATCTACTAAAACTAAAGAGGTGTAAATTGACTAATTATTACATTAAAATCTAAAAGATCCAAAACAATACTTGACATTTTTTTAAGTGTAAAGCATATGGCATATTTGAAAAATGTTTATTTTAATTCCTCCCAAATGTGTTAGTAGCTACAGTACATGCAGAGGCAACAAACTCATCTTTGTCCATTTCGTCTGCATTAACTGATGCACCATGATAATGAAGCTGTCAGTCGTGCAACAAATAGCCGGGCCTAACTCGTTTAGGTGAGCAAGCACCATCGTATTAATCATTATTACAGCAGTTATGGAATGAGAGATCTATACAACGTAGCGGGCGGCAGCATCCTAATGACTCGATTAAGAAAGACATTGCAGGACAAAGCTTGACGAGCATCCAACACTTTGTTAAGTGTGTTGTCACTTTGATGCTAAGGGCTACTGGTTCAATTCACATTAATTAGAGAAGATCTGTCAAATCACCAAATTAATCAACAATGTACATCATCATTTAAAGGCCAAGGGTATGGCCAGAGATTCACCAGTGGAAATATGAGGGTGTAAAAATAAGTTACATTGTTGTTTTTGATGGTAGTGTAAAGCAGTCACATGCCAAATGCAAAGTCAACCTCTTCCAACCATGCTTGAGCACCTCACAAAGCCGTCACACTATAAATTTGTCACAGTAAACATTTGTGAATAACAAGGTACAGATTACCTTCCCAAACATCGCAAACTATTTTTACTTAAGTTTAATACACAATTCTGTCATTAATCATCTGAATAAGATAGATTATTTGATATTTTCTATCAGAACTAGGCGTCTTTTGCATATTTCCATCAGTTTAATGTAGTTGACTCATGTAACACACATATATCATCAAAGCCTGTTTGGATGCAATTCAAAGGGAAACGCAGACAATTTCACTCCCTCCTCGAACCCCAGAGAAGCAAAGTCATATGGGAGAACATTTCGGCTCTGTCTTTGAAGCCTGAGTAGATGAGGCTCTTTTGCTCATCTGGGGAATGCAAAAAATGAGCAAGAGGATACCTGCAGATGGATCATTTGATAGCAAGGACAAGTGCCAAATCACTGCAGCAGTCTCTTGATCAAACTGCTCATCTACAGATACAAAGATGAGATTGAAAAATGATTAAGTCAACTGCAGTTTGATTGACTTGAGAAACAACACTTATTTGACTGTATAGCACTGTCAACACCGTATAAAGACCTAACATCCATCCATCATCTCTTCTTATGCTATGCAAATGATGATGAGGGAGAACCTCCCTTAATTAGCACAGGATCAGTCTGGATAGCTCACCAATCAACCATTCATATCCACACCTACTGTAAAACATTCTTAGGTTGTCACTTTATCACCTGTGGTCTGTTTTAATCAAACTGTATTGTGTTTTTGGCAAACATGAACATGGGTGCAGATCAAATGAAGTTCCAAATGAACTGCTGGACAATTTGGTTGTGGTTAGAAAGCAATCTGATCTTGATTCTACTGGCAAATGAACAAATTCCATGCTCACGTGCATAGGGTTGGGAATAGAGTCTAGGGCATCAGTGGGAACCAGGACTGACATTCAAATTTTTATATTTTTGATGCAGTCACGGACCGAACACCATCAAAGAAGAAGCAGCAGGAGGCACGTATGTCCATTGCAACCAGACAGTGTGAGGAGCTCAAAAATGCAGCTGAACTTCCATCCATCCATCCATTTTCATTACCGCTATTAGGGTGTTTTCACACAGTGATTAGGGATCACTGTGTGAAAACAAGAGGCGACCATGGCTTTAACCACTAGCAAGCTAGCGATCTAACTCCAATGTCTAACTCCATTTTCTATTAGGGTCGCAGGTGTGCTGGAGCCTATCCCAGCTGACTTTGGGCGAGAGGCGGTGTTCTATATTAATACCTGTGGGTAAATTACGTTTAACAATAAGATCAATAAGATATCCAGCTAACGTTAGCCAGTGAATTTTGTCATAAACAAAAGTTCTGTTTGATATTCTGCACGCAGGTTTCGGTGTTTTAAATGTTTTGATATTATATGACATATACTGGTTGAAAAAAGCCCTGTGAAAAGTTATTCTTAAGGTTCCTATACATTCATATAATAAAAAAATAATGGAGAAGTTCAGACATTTTATCCATAAAACCATGGCAACTTTTGTGACCTTGCCTCTTAAAATCATTGGAATCAAGAATGGTTAGAATCTGGAATCATAACAATGAATGAACTGTTCAAATTCCAACAAACCCCGACTCTACACGAGCAACATGGTTAAGTCATAGAAGGACAGGAACAAAGGCCTCTGCGTTAAATGAATTTCTGTGAAGTAGGTTTCAATATTCATAAATTGAATATTTTTGTAGTTAGGGGACAGAAAACCTGTTTGTGACGTAAAATAACACCCCTACAATTACCTTTCCACTTGTATTACCCAGTATAGTAGACATAGCCATAGAAAATAAGCCATCTTAGATATAAATAAGACAGACTCACACATTAGCGTGGACAGCTTACTTCCTAAGGTGGCTGTTGTCTCATCAATGCAACATTACTGACGCCTAGTGACCATTGTAGAATTGTGCTGCTGTTTGAGTTAAGGTCAGGCTCACAGTGTACTTAAGTCGCTTTATGAACACATGTGGTAAACTTTCACACAGGAGCTGCTGTTGGCCACTCTCGACACAGCTAACCTGCTGCTGGCACTCAGCTACAGTCAACTCTAACTTTCTGACGTAGCAGCCTATCTCAGCTGACTTCGGGTGAGAGGCAGGGCACACCCTGGACTGATTCCCAGTCAATCGCAGGGCATATTTATATTTATGGATATACTAGATATATATATTCTGTGGGTTTATAGAAGGAGGTAGCTATTTGGGACTAAGTCATTTTATAAGTAGCTTGCAAGCTGACAAAGTGTGGGCACCCCTCCTTACTGCAAGGCCTGCTTCACATGACAATGTGATTTAGTAACTTTTTTTCTCTCCTGGTCTGGCTCTAACTAGCAGGCAAATGCCACTGTCCCAATTTATACACTACTGGAGATAAACAATGTCAACAAAATTAAGAAGTTTATTATTGCCCATTATTATGTCTCTGGCAAAAGTCACCTGTAAATATGCAAGCAATGGTAAGTTTCAGTTTTGATTATGTAAAATAAGTAGGTTCCTCTGTACTTGATACCTGTCTGTCCAATCACAGTTGATATGTTTACAAACAAATCCAATACAATGCTGGTATTGGAGATATAGCACGAGTCCCTGAGGTCGAAGACAAGACCGGCCGCTAAAAATACAATGGATTCAAGAATAGTCTACAACGCTACAGAACAACCATTCAGACACACAAAATTGCACATTTCCCTCACCCTGATGTAAAAACATCCATCCACAGTTTAAAAAATGTATGTCAATATTAAGACACTTGCACATATTGTTCCAACCTGAAAACGCAACCACAAGGGTGCATTTCATTCATACATACATATTACTAACAGTCAGTCATACTAACAGAAAAAAACACAATCGAAGCAAAGGTCAAAAAAGGTCAACTAAGCAGATGAGCTGGCTGGAAGGCAAGGAAGCAACTGGGCTAAACTTGCCTGAGACACTTTAATAAATTGTGCATTGGGGTGAGGTTGCAAACATAGGAAGGCAAATGTGGAATGTGGCAAAAACGGTTTAAAAATGGAGAGGTGAAGAAGTACAAAAACGCCCCAATCCTTTCAAAAACCGTTTCCACATGGAATGGGAGAAAAACTTATTTTCATATTTCATGTTGGACATGGCGACTTTGTTTTCCCTCGCCCGGACGCGGGTCACCGGGGCCCACCTCTGGACCCAGGCCCGGAGGCGGGGCACGATGGCGAGGGTCTGGTGGCCGGGCCTGCACCAATGGGGCCCGGTCGGGCACAGCCCAAAAAGGTAACGTTGGTCCCCCCTCCCATGAGCTCACCACTCGTAGGCGGGGCCAAAGGGGTCGGGTGCAAAGAGAGCTGGGTGGCGGCCGAAGGCAGAGGCCTTGGCGGTCCGATCCTCGGCTACAGAAGCTAGTTGTCGGTACGTGGAATGTCACCTCTCTAGCGGGGAAGGAGCCTGAGCTGGTGTGTGAGGTGGAGAAATTCCGGCTAGACTTACCTCAACGCACGGCAAGGGCTCTGGAACCAGTCCTCTTGAGAGGGGCTGGACTTCATTCCACTCTGGTGTTGCCGGCAATGAGAGGCGACGAGCAGGGGTGGCAATTCTTGTTGCCCCCCGGCTCCAAGCCTGCACGTTGGAGTTTAATCCAGTAAACGAGAGGGTAGTTTCCCTACGCCTTCGGGTGGGGGGACGGGTCCTGACTGTTGTTTGCGCTTATGGGCCAAACGGCAGTTCAGAATACCCACCATTATTTATAGTCCTTAGAGGAAGTACTACAGAGTGCTCCCTCAGGGGATTCCCTTGTTCTGCTGGGTGACTTCAACGCTCATGTTGGCAGCGACAGTGAGACCTGGAGCGGTGTGATTGGGAGGAACGTCTCCCCTGATCTTAACTCGAGCGGTGCCTTGTTATTGGACTTCTGTGCTCGTCACGGATTGTCTCTAACGAACACCATGTTCAAGCATAAGTGTGTCCACATGTGCACTTGGCACCAGGACACCCTGGACCGCAGTTCGATGATTGACTTTGTGGTTGTGTCAGCGGACTTGCGACCACATGTTTTGGACACTCGGGTGAGGAGAGGGGCGGAGCTGTCAACTGATCACCACCTGGTGGTGAGTTGGTTCCGGTGGTGGGGGAGGATGCCAGGCAGACCTGGCAGACCCAAACGCATTGTGAGAGTCTCCTGGGAACGGTTGGCAGAGTCCCCTGTCAGAAGGATCTTCAACTAACACCTTTGAGAGAGCTTTAACCATGTTCTGAGGGAGGCAGCGGACATTGAATCCGAGTGGGCAATGTTTCAGGCCTCCATTGTCGATGTGGCCGATCGGAGCTGCGGACGTAAAGTGGTCGGTGCCTGTCGAGGCGGTAATCCCAGAACCCGTTGGTGGACACCAGTGGTGAGGGATGCCGTCAAGCTGCAGAAAGAGTCTTATCAGGCCGTCTTGGCTCATGGGACTGGGGAGGCAGCTGACAGGTACTGGAAGGCCAACCGGTCTGCAGCTCTGGTGGTGGCTGAGGCAAAAACCCGGACTTCTTCTCCGGGAGGAGTTCGGCGAGGCCATGGAAAACGACTTCCGGATGGCTTCAAAGGAAATTCTGGACCACCATCCGCCGTCTCCGGCGGGGGAAGCAGTGCACAGTCAACACCGTGTATGAAGGGGACGGTGTGCTGCTGAACTCGATTCGAGATATTGTAGACCGGTGGAGGGAATACTTTGAAGACCTCCTCAATCTCACCGACACGCCTTCCAACATGGAAGCAGTGCGCAGGGACTCTGAGTCAGGTTCGCCTATCTCTGGGGCTGAGGTCATCGAGTGGTCAAAAAGCTCCTTGGTGGCAAGGCCCCGGGGGTGGATGAGATTCGCCTTAAGGTTCCTTAAGGCCCTGGATGCTATGGGCGTGTCTTGGTTGACACGACTCTGCAGCATTGCGTGGACGTTGGGGTCGGTGCCCCTGGACTGGCAGACCGGGGTGGTGGTCCCGCTTTTCAAGAAGGGGGACCGGAGGGTGTGTTCTAACTATCGTGGGATCACACTCCTCAGCCTTCCCGGTAAGGACTATTCAGAGGTTCTGGAGAGGAGGATCCGCCGGATAGTCGAATCTCGGATTCAGGAGGGGCAGTGTGGTTTTTGTCCTAGTCGTGGAACTGTATGGGAGTTTGCCCAACCAGTCTACATGTGTTTTGTGGACTTGGAAGAAGGCATTCGACAGTGTTCCTCGGGGAATACTGTGGGGAGTGCTTCGGGAAAATGGGGTATCGGACCACCTAATCCAGGCGGTTCGTTCCCTGTATGACCGGTGTCAGGGTTTGGTTCGCATTAAGTCGGACCCGTTTCCAGTGAGGGTTGGACTCCGCCAGGGTTGCTCTTTGTCACCGATTCTCTTTACTACTTTCATGGACTGAATTTCTAGGCGCAGCCAGGGCGTTGAGGGGTTTCAGTTTGGTGGCCGCAGGATTCGATCTCTGCTTTTTGCAGATGATAAGGTCCTGTTGGCTTCATTGAGCAGTGACCTTCAAGTCTCACTGGATTGGTTCGCAGCTGAGTGTGAAGCGGCTGGAATCAGAATCAGCACCTCCAAGTCCGAGTCCATGGTTCTCGCACGGGAAAGGGTGGAGTGCCATCTCCGGGTCGGTGATGAGGTCCTGCCTCAAGTGGAGGAGTTTAAGTATCTCGGGGTCTTGTTCAGGAGTGATGGAAGGATGGAACGCGAGATGGACGGCCGGATTGGTGCAGCTTCTGCAGTGATGCGGACTCTGCACCGATCTGTCGTAGTGAAAAGAGCTGAGCCAAAAGGCAAAGCTCTCGATTTACCCGTAGATCTACGTTCCTACCCTCACCTATGGTCATGAGCTTTGGGTAGTGACCGAAAGGACAAGACCGCGGGTACAAGCGGCCAAAATGAGTTTTCTCAGCAGGGTGGCTGGGCTCTCCCTTAGAGATAGGGTGAGAAGCACTGTCATCCGGAAGAGACTCGGAGTAGAACCGCTGCTCCTCCGCATTGAGAGGAGTCAGACGAGGTGGCTCGGGCATCTGCTTAGGATGCCTCCCGAACGCCTTCCTGGGGAGGTGTTCAGGTCACGTCCAACCGGTAGGAGGCCTCAAGGAAGACCCAGGACACGTTGGAGAGACTATGTCTCTCAGCTGGCCTGGGAACGCCTCGTCATATGCTGGGAAGAGCTGGACGAAGTGGCCGCGGAGAGGGACCTCTGGGCTTCCTTGCTTAGGTTGTTGCCCCCGCGACTCCAACCTCTGTTAGATGACACATTTGCTTGAGAACAACTGCAAAGGCCTTTAATAAAATAAATCTGTCTACACTTACACTAACTTGAACGTATCCTCACAGTCTTGATTGCTACCAAGACCACTTGGCTTGATTGGAATGGCTTGTTCTTAATTATATGGATTAATTACTCCGATTCTACCCTGCTCCAGGAGGCCCACAGGGCTGTCTTTTGCACTAAAATGCTCCACACTACTCCTGAACTGTAGTCTCCACTTAAGACTGTTTTAATAGGACAGTGTTCTTATAGCCTGATAACTCATCCGTGGGAAGTTTTAGGGGAGCGTTAGGGAACATAATTATAATTGGGGTTCTGACCTCATTTCCATCGTCAGCATGTAAAAAATAAATGTGGTCAACATTGTCCACCATTAATGTAAAAAAAAACAGTACATTTTACAGGTATAGTAATAACAACAGTACATGTTATTATTTTTGTCTCTTTTAGTAATGACACCCTTATATTTGTATTTGGTGCGATCAAATTTGTGCAAGTGATGCTGTGATGGAATAAAGGCTTTTTTGTATGTTGCCCATAATCGTTACTTGATGCTGGAATTTAGACAATTTAAAAGAAATTTTAGCAAGCCATACTGTAGCTCAGTGGCTCAGAGCTCAGTTGCGCTGCCCTCGAAAATGCTCAGAAAATACCTGGAAATCAATGTCCTACCAAACCCATTTTGTGTGTCTGCAGCTTTGGTGCTTCAGAACTGTGTCTGCCCCCATCTGTCTCAGACAGAGTGTGTGGCTCAAGAAGCAATATTGTGCAATGTATCAACTTTTTAACAAACATCCTGAAACTGAAACAAATTTTATAGATATCATATACTTTATCACATACAACAAGACATACAGCTTGCACATCAGCAGATGACTTACAAATATAGGCATTATTCTAAAATGTGTGGCAATGTTTTTTTTCTTTTTTTCTTTCTTTTAAACCGTACTTTGTGGGTTTATACATGGAGTGGGTTCGTCTTTGTCAGGGCAGATCAGGCCAGGTCAGAGGCGTTACGGTGTCCGTGAGAAAGAAGGATTTTCTTCCACTGTATCATCTTTAAAATTGACCTTTTGAGTGCCTTTTCCCTAAAATAACATTTTCTGTAAAATTGTTGAATGCACTTTTAAAACATTTCACTCTGAAACTTCCAGAGGATGCCACACCTTCTTTAAGGAGACTTTGGATGTTAGAGTACATTGGTGGAACTTCCAGGTACGTGGGAAAGCCCTCTGCAAATTTGGTGTCTTCCAGGCTGCTCATCTCGCACGATTATTTATCAGGTCATTAGCTTAGCCTTCTGACAGTCACAAACATACATGCGATATCTTAGCGTTAGCTGCCTTTTGCATGATCAGTGTTGTATCCAACAGAGATTTCGGGTAAGTATTTCCCAAGTGCAAACTTAGCTTCTTAACATACACACCGTATCAGCCGACATAACAATCTGGTGCCTCCTGTATTCAAGGCGCCCTCTATTTACCATAACAGGTAAAAACCACACCACTCTGAATTAGATGACATTACCTGTCACTATTAATAAGATATTTCACTGGCTTATTTGTTAAACACCACAACTCCTCTGCTTTAGCTTTAAACATAACCAATCTTTTTCTCTGTCATAGTCCAACAATTTCAGTCATTTTTTGCACAACATTGCTTTCACAATAGAACACTTCCATGCAAAACAAATACTGTAACATTCTTTATGTGTGACTTCACATCTTGTAAGGACTATGAACAGTGTTATAAGTCCAAACATTGGGGTGGGTGCACATTTCTTTTCGGACGTTCCATACATCCTGAACGTGAAAAGCTTCCCAGAGCTTGATCCAGTTCCACAGAACTTTGAGACCCACTGGAAGTTGTTAATCTCCACCAGCAACAGACTCAGTGTCCTTCACTTCCTCTTCTGGAACATCATGATAGTCCCAGCTGCCTTCAATGTTAACACCCTTCTGGTCTGAAGTCCCATGTGTTGTTTTCGCATGAAGCATTTGATTTACATGTCTTTTTACACACGTTCCATTTACATACACAAGGTATGTAACAGGACCCAAAACTTCACTAATTACCCCATTTAACCACTTTTCTCCTCCTATGTAGTTTTTTTTACAAGCTCTGACTGACCTACATGGAACAATCTAAGTTTTCTTTTGCTTTGTGGCTGGACAGGCAAACTACTGGTTTGGACAAAAGAAGTATTTTGAGGTTTTACCAGAGATAACCTTGTGCGAACCTGTCAGTTCAAAAACAACTCTGCTGGTGTTTTCATGGTAGTAGTGTGTGTCATGTTTTGGTAACCAAACAAGAAATTAACAATAGAGTGGTGCAGCGTCAGGCCACCAACTGCTCTATTCTTGGCTTGACTCTTTTTGATGTTCCTAACTAGTGTTTCAGCCAGACGATTTGAGGCAGGATGCTAACTTGGAGTTCTAATGTGCTTGACAGCATTCATCCTCAAAAATGTCTCAAATTGACTGGAAATGAATTGAAGCCCATTGCCTCTTTAGGCAAATCCATACCCAGCAAACAACTGTCACAAACAGTCAATGGTCTTACTGGCTATGGTGGTCTGCATATGTACTATTTCAGGCCAGCGAGCATATGCATCCATAACCACAAGAAACATCTGTTTATCTACCTCAGCAAAGTCAAAGTGTTCTCTCTCCCATAGATATGTAGCAGTCTTCCAGGTGTGCACAGTTGCGGTAGCAGGCATGCTAAGCTGCTGCTTACAAATGTCACACTGATTAACCTCACTTTCAATATCCTCATCCAGTGAAGGCCACCAAAATAAGCTTCTGGAGAAAGATTTCATTTTCACCATTCCCCGGTGACTGTCATGTAGCTCTGCCAAAATCCTACTTCGCAATGTCTGAGGGATGACTACTCTGAAACCCCAATGGACACAACTTGTTTCCACTGTGAAGTCCAACTTTATCTTCACAAATGGTTGTAAGGCCTCATCTGGCACATGTATTGGCCTACCTGACAACACATATTGTTTAACTTTATGTAGTATAGGGTCTCTTCCACTTTCTTTGGGAATCTCCCCTGCAGTTATGGACTGTCTATGAATGACACTGAACTGGTTGGTCTTGGGAAATGTCTCCTCCTGAACTGGCAGTCTGGACAATGCATCAGGTGCTCAGAAGGTTTGTACCTGATATCATATGTGCATGCTGCCAATATTAATGCCCATTTTTGCATTTGTGTTGCAGCTAAAAGAGGAACTCCTGCCTTTAGCCCTAGAATCTTCAACGATGGTTTGTGGTCCGTAATAAGTGTAAACTTACAGCCAAACAAATACTCGTTTGAATACAAACAAAACAAATACTCGTACTGAATTTTATCACTCCAAACACTAACCCACCCGCGCCCCTAACGAGGATAAGCGGCATAGAAAATGAATGAATGAACGAACACTAATTCTAAGGTTTCTTGTTCAATCTTAGAATAGTTTTTCTCATACTTCTTAGAAGCAAAGGCCACAGGCTAATATGAGTGGCAAATCCAGGTTATAATGCGCAAGAACTTTGTTAGATAGTAGTTGCCGTTTTGCTTCTCCAAAAGCCTACTGACATTCTTCTGACCCATCCCATTGACATCTTCCTGAAGCAATCCTGTCATTGGTGCTATCAATGTGGAAAAGTTAGGTATGAACTTGCCATAATAACACAGCAGTGAGAGAAATGACTTAAGTTCAGTGGTGGAAGTAGGAACGGCTACTTTAGCAATGGCTCTTTGAAATGGCATTAGTCTTGAAGGACTTCTGTAACAATTGCTGTGCATTCTGTTTGGTTAGTTCATGTGCCAATCCCATCTCATATGCGCAGCAAGGATTAAAACTTTTTTGTGTGGTCCACATTAAACATTCGGTCATTAAGTTTGGCACTTTTAACTCCACACAAAAATCTGTCTCTCAGAGAATCATCTAAAAATGTTCCAAACTTGCATGTAGCTGCTAGTTTTCTTATCTTGGCCCTATACTCACTGATGGACTCGTCTTCTCTCTGATTCCTGGAGTTAAACTTGTATCTTTCTGTAATGAAGTTTGTCTTCGGCACAAAAAATTTCCCCATTAGCTCTATTAGCTCCGACAACTTCTTCTCTCACGGCTTTAATGGTGTACACAAGTCCGTTACAGTGTTCCCTCGTTTATTGCGGGCTATAGGTTCCCAAAATAGCCCGCCTGTATGTTTTAAGGCTTTAAAACCTCTCATCATAAATTTTATACTTTGGACAGGCATTCAAATTTCCTCACATTTAAGTTTAGTAGATTTTCTTAGTAGACACCGTGAGCCCCAAATCACACCATACTCTGTGTTTGTTCTTCAAACGGCATATTGAAGCTAGCCCCTCAAATTTTTGTGGCGTGTGTTGGCAGTTAAGTGCCACACAGCAGACAGGTTTGTAATTGTTTTGTGGAAGCAGGAGGATGGCACTGCCAAAGATGTTAGTTAAGTCAAGACACTACACTGCATGAAAGGATTGCTGTGAGCTGCAATAGTGCTGGACACAGATGATCGGCTTTTTTGTAATGGCACTGAAAGGCATTTCATTGGCATTTGCCCATCTCCTGATTTTTAATGAAAATTGGCCGACACTGATTAGTGGCTGATTGTTTGGAGCACCCCATATTACTCTTGAAGCATCATTACAAAAGTACATTTTGCATAATAAGGGGTTGACATATTCTCATTATAGTCCTTTTGAAATTTGCTTTGGTTACTATATTTTTTTAGCAATCACTCCAACACCGATCAAAAGAATTGCATGTCACCGTAACGAGCCATCAAACAACCTTATCCCACTGGAACATAAGGCGCATATTTCATCACGCACGAGTTAGTTCCTAATAGTGCCGACAGCCTGCACATTTCTGAAATTAATAGGAAAGAGGAAATGAAGGGCAAATCAAAAAGGAGAGATGGAGGGCAAGAAAAAGCATCAAATTATCGTGAATTGCTAAGCTACAATTTACTGGAGAGGACAGGAAAGATACAGGCACAAGTCCCAGACTGATAGCTGTTGGTTATGAGGGGAGTAGAACATCAGTTATCTGGGGGCTAAGTGACACAGTGTGTTGATTGTACACAGCGCAGCAACAACTCTTCAAAGAAAAATGCCTGGACTTAAAAAAGTCAGGGAAAAATCCTGTCGTATTTTTTTTTTGCAGCCGTTAGCAATTTATTTCTAAATAATATTCCTGCTCTTGCACACACCGCTACCATTTGCTTGTTTCACTCTTTACAGACCCAAGAACCTGACTGAATCTCGGTATTAGCCTGTATGTGTCAACAACTTTGCTTCAATAAACCAGGTGCAGACAACAGTGGATAATTAATAGGCCCATAATTTGTTGCACTGGTGATAAAAGTTAATTATGACAATGAGTGTCCAATTTTGCTGACCTGAGTCTGACTGATGAGTGCAGCTCAAACAGGCACATAGCAGGACGGTCAGTCCTTTCGTCTCTGACCACGTTGGCCATTTTCATTATGCATACATCAATGGAAGAGTAAGAGCTTCCATAAACACTAGTGAGGTGGATGATGGAATACACCATTTAGGACTAAATTTGGCTTCCACGCGTTGGAACACAAACTTGAAGGACTGTGGTTCAAATAGCTCAAAAATGCTCAATACTACTCTAGTGGAAGACACCCGGGGATTGGCGCAGACAGGTCCACAGGGCAGGAGAGTAAGCACAAATACTTTGTCATGGGCACTGACGACCCACCCAACACCAACAAAGGGCTGAAGTCAAATGAATGACGTGAAACACCATTTTTAAATATTTTTTTAAACGTAAAATGTTAGGGTTTTTTTTGCTCTTTTTCTGGTGAAAAAATATTTTGGCCACAGTTTTCGCTACTGCAGTTTGGACTACTACAATGAACAAGCTTGTATTCTACTTTCTGTCTTTAAAATAGGGCACTTACTTTTTCAATTCTGCCAAATAAGCTGTTGACACAGGCATGCGATATCTTCTAAAAGCCAGCATCTTCCCAACAGCTACACATATACATAGTACGAGGCTGTGAGCCTGAATTGGGCTGTCAAGACTGACTTGAAGGAGCAGCATTCGGCCAGAAGCCGTAATTATCAGACTGGCAGCTGCTGATAAGTGCCACTAGACAAAACCATGAAACATTTTTTCCTCTCTGCTCAGTTTCATTCCATTTTCACACACCCCTCTCTTTACACCTTCATTAGCACTCCAGCACTGGATTGATTCAGCTTGCTCTCACCAAAAGGCACATGAACGGCACGTGTCTCTTCACACATTTTAGTATGCCGATTGCGTGTGTCATTTGACAAGGATATCTCAAAAGAATAGAGTTACACATATTAATTTTTGAACCAATTGCCAATACATACAATGAGCGGCTGTGCTTTTTTGTGCTGTTGGTACATGGGGTACTAGGCGTCCTAATATGTCTGTAAAGATTGTCAGCCATCTAGTTAATGGTAATCTGCAAAGGCTGAATCTGGACAACTGGACTCACCTTATGTCCAAAAGGCTTCTTCAGTTCTAAAATTTTAAGTGTAGAGTTTAGTAATTATTTGTAGGGGAGATTTGCCCTGGTGTTGGTATTGCTGCATAACAATAGGTCGTTCGCCTGTCTGGTGGCAAGCACTCGTTAGTGGCCACTCTTCTCATTGGTTGAGACAATCTTTGAGGGATAGATGTTAGGGGAGTGTTATAAGCAGAAGATGGGTGATGGCACAAACCTCTTCATCTGTAAGGGAGGGTCTTTCTAGTTTGACATAGATGGCTGCTTCTTCTTCTTTCTGAGATGCAAATGAACTGTTGATTTTGGGTCCGAAGAAACGGTGCCCCTATGTTGTACCATGTGGTTGTATAGGAGTCGTTTTGTCTCTCCAATGTACACGTTATTGCACTACTCACTACACTGCAAGGCATTAACAACATTGCTGAGTTTGCGTATTGGGATTTTGTTCTTCTGGTGAACCAGCTTTTGTCTTAGGGTTTAAAATGCATTGGTAGGCCATGTTTAAAAAAATCATTCTGAGTTTCTCTGACAAACCACATTTGGTCTTCCGTTCCTATCCATGGGCTCGGGTGTAGTAGCTAGATAGAACTTTCTCTCAACATATCTGAACCAGTGGCTGGGCTTAGTTACTCTGAAATAACATTTGCAACAACGTCCAAATTCCAAGTGAACTTTATTAACTCAATTTGTAAGATTTACTAAATTGGAAGTAAGTGGAGCTCAGCCATAGTTGCAATAAACCACATGCCTGGTCTGGAGTGAGATTGGGTCTGTCCTGTAGATTGGAGTTTTGTTTCAGTTGTTCTCTAAGCGCATAAGTGTCTGCAGTGGTGGAGCCAGTCCATCACGGGTTACCGCCACTAATTAGCACAAACCTACACACGGCATTCACAACATTCACTTATTTTTCCTCGCTCACCTTTCCTACCGCTCACCATCCTTTTCATTTCAATACAAACAATCAAAATGTTCTCTTTCCTCTTTTCTGCTGTTATACCAAGTTCACCTACCTGGACCGATTAGATTTTTATTCATACATATGCTTGTAGGTAACTTACCTTGTGTGTTGTGTATCCTCAAGTTGGAGAGAAAAAAAAATCGTACTAATACTTCCGAATTAGTTAAATGCGTCCAGTTTGCGTGCTCATGTTGGTCATGTGACCGTCGCATTGTGTGGCGTAATGAACACGTTAAAAAAAAAACGCCTTCCGCTGTCTTCATCCATATTTAACAAAACGGCGCATTGTAAAGGTAAAGAGAGGAGCTCATATGATTGGTGAAGATTTGACCCAGCTGTGTTGAACCCAGTCATGCCTTCTCTCCTCTATCTTTGCCACTTGCGCCAGTAGGAGGGACGGAGGCATATTTAAGCCTGGCAGAATATTGCAAGATGTGCCTAAAACACGCCCTATTGGCAAGGCGCCTCGCCTTCGCCTGTTCTACGAAATTAGAGCCCATTGTTTAGATTAAGTTTAAATTTATATGGGCATGTAATGAGATCATGTTTGTTTATACTGTATGCCTGTATGTTTGTGAGTGTAAATAATTAAATAAAATATTGTGGCCCGTTGGGAGGGGCTTGCTCTTTATAAGAAGAGCCTTCTCAGGCAGTTGGGGAGTCTACTTGAAGTTGCAATGCAGGTAACATCTTCAGTGGGGAGATGTGTGTGAGTGTTTTTACCCAATGGACTCAATGAGCCCTAAATTCTGACCTGTGCTTGGAGCTGTTGAGAGCCCCGCGACAGCAAGGTGAAGTTAAATGATACTACGGTTTCATTTTTGGCAAGTTTCAAGTTCTGGACCTTGTTGGTGAAGTGTGTGGGATTGTGGCTATGATGTAGGCTATCAATCAGTGAAGTAAGAATAGTGACTATATATTTGTCAATGTTGTAGGTGGGGGAGTTGATGCTGCTGATCATAGACGCCTGAGTGGAAATTTTGAAATCCATAAATAAAGGTGGTTTCTGTTACGTTCGCGTCTTCTCGGCATGGTGTACGACCCCGAGGATGCAGAGAGCTGGACGCCAAGTAGGTAAGGTAGGAGAAATCTTTAATAAAAATGCTGCAAAGCAGCGGCAGGAACTCAGCAGCAAGTGAAACACAAAAAGACAGCTAACACCAACCACATAGAAGCAACAATGGCGCGCACACCTGAACTTAAATAGCAAGGGACCAAACGAGAAACAGGTGATCGAAATTACAAGAAGTGAAAAATCAGGGAAGGCAGGGAAAAACATATGAAATAAGGAAAATAACCACAACACAAGCATACTAATAGAAACTAAACATACTCTCACGCACACAAACACACAGATCGTGACAGGTTTCACTGTGATAATTATGTACCGGGGTTCTCAAACTCAATTTACCTTGGGGCTAAGGCTGGGCACAGTAAAAAAAAATTTTTTTTTTTTTTAAATGCAATCTTCTAAAACGTCTTTTTTCATGTTTTTAAACACAAAATAAGATAGACAAGGACACTGGTGTAAACAAGTTGTGTGCAAAACTACTAATAAAATGATCAAAAAACAAATACACAAACACGAACAAGGATCCTGGTGAAGAAGGAGCCTTGGGTACATCCTTTCTATGGTAGTCAATTTGTATGGAACATACTGTACTGTTAACTGTATTCTGTAAAAACTACTAATAAAACAATCAATCAATTAAATACATAAACAAATTAAGAACAAATAAGTATTGTAATTTTTATTAAATCTAAATTTTCAGTTAAATTGTACAGTTCTTTAACCTCAGTAAATGTTTTTTTCTGAAAATGCCTACTTTTTACTCCTACGGACCTGGCAGCGCTTCCTCTCACATAGCTGAGCCACATTTGCTTAGAAAAAGACATGTTTGGGGCTGTGTAATATACAGTATTTTAATTCACTTGTGAATTCACTTGTGTGTCGTGTTTAGCGGATACACGGAAAACCGTGCATTCCTATACATGGCCCTGACATCAATTCCATTCCCACACACACCGGTGTAAGCTAGGCTGCAAAATTAAAAAAAAAAAAATAGCAAGGAATCTTTAATGCAAGCTGCACTGTGAACCAGAGCAGATCCACACGAGGGCACACCACACACAACCAGACGGAATGCGCAGTGCGCCGCAAACCCCATTTACTACCATGCCATCCAAGCACCTTTTCTTTTTTTCATTTGCCATGGGAGCAGATGGGAGCCATGACACGTTTGAGAGCTCAACCCGACTCAGCCCGACTTTTGATTTATTCGAAAAAAAAAAAAAAACCTGTACACATCGTATAAAGTCACGCTGGGAAGCAACTTAAAACACTTTTCTGGACTTGAACAGTGAGCTCGGATGAATGTCCACGTTTATCTAGCCAAACACAGAAGAAAAATCTCCATGGAACCGCTGCTGTAACTTTCACTCATTGAATAATGCTTCTCGGCTTGCATCAAGACCAATCAATGTCACGCCCCTCAGAGCGTTATATCACACCGTGATCGGTTGGTTCGCCAGAGATTTTAGAGATGACATTGTTGTTATTTATCGTGCACTCCCCCTTACTAACAGTGTCTTGTCTGTTGTTATCTGCCTCCTGTATAGTCGTGTGATGTTTTGGCGCTGTCTAAGACACGCTGAGTAAGACTGTCATGTTGTGAGTATTGACATCCCGCGACTCATAAATAATAAATAAATATATATGATCTACATATCTATCATAAATAAATAGACTCTTCTTCACTGCCTCGCGAGTGCAACAACATAAATCTCGAGGGCCGCACTAACAGTAAACTTTGTAATAAGGGTGGGGGCCACAATATATTGTCTTGTGGGTTGCAAATGGCCCGCGGGCCGTGAGTTTGAGACCACTGAGTAGGTATAAATATATATATGTTGTTTTTTTCGCAAAACGGCTAAAAACATGATAAATACAGTCATCCCTTGCTACATTGTGGTTCGAACATTGCTTCCTCACTCTCACAGATCTTTGAAAATGTATTAATTAATAAATGACCACAGTTTTGTTGCTGACTATGCACTATTATTAATTAAAACATATCGAAAAACAAGTTATATGTATCCTGGTCACTAATGTCAGTAATGTTACGTGACATTACATGCGATTACCTTCACACTTCACGTAGTCAGCCATGGCATGTCCAACATGAGGACAAGTGTTGAGTTTTTGACTTTTTACTACTTACTTAAAAATAAATAAATTGGAGAGACTAACTAGTTAGCTCGGGAGCATGCTGTATGGTATGAGAGGAGAGGAGATGTGTCCGTGCTGTGTTCTGTAGCCTGCAAGTAAGCAATGCAATGCAATGAACAAAGAATGATAGGAGTGTAAGTACTACAGGGGTGTTATTTCATGTCTACAGGGCTCTAATAATGGGAAAATCGAGAAATTTAGAAAGTCATAAACATGTTTTCTCCCTGAGTCACCACCTTATCGTGGTGGAGGAGTTTGCGTGTCCCAATGATCCTAAGAGCTAAGTTGTCAGGGACTGTCATGCCCCTGGTAGGGTCACCCATGACAAACAGGTCCTAGGGGAGGGACCAGACAAAGAGTGGCTCAAAAGACCCTAATGATGAATAATACAATTGGACTTTGTTTTCCCTTGCCGGACGCGGGTCACCGGGGCCCACCTCTGGAGCCAGGCCCGGAGGCGGGGCACGATGGCGAGCGTCTAGTGGCCGGGCCTGCACCCATGGGGCCCGGTCGGGCAAAGCCCGAAAAGGTAACGTGGGTCCCCCCTCCCATGAGATCACCACTCGTAGCAGGGGCCAAAGGGGTCGGGTGCAAAGAGAGCTGGGTGGCGGCCGAAGGCAGAGGCCTTAGCGGTCCGATCCTCAGCTACAGAAGCTAGTTGTCGGTACGTGGAATGTCACCTCTCTGGCGGGGAAGAAGCCTGAGCTGGTGCGTGAGGTGGAGAAATTCCGTCTAGATATAGTCAGACTCACCTCAACACACGGCAAGGGCTCTGGAACCAGTCCTTTTGAGAGGGGCTGGACTTCATTCCACTCTGGTGTTGCCAGCAATGAGAGGCGACGAGCAGGGGTGTTAATTCTTGTTGCCCCCGGCTCCAAGTCTGCACGTTGGAGTTTAACTCGGTAAACGAGAGGGTAGTTTCCCTACGCCTTCGGGTGGGGGGACGGTTCCTGAATGTTGTTTGCCCTTATATGCCAAACGGCAGTTCAGAATACCCGCCCTTTTTGGAGTCTTTAGAGGAAGTACTAGAGAGTGCTCCCTCGGGGGATTCTCTTGTTCTGCTGAGTGACTTCAACGCTCATGTTGGCAGCGACAGTGAGACTTGGAAAGGTGTGATTGGGAGGAACGTCCCCCCTGATCTTAACTCGAGCGGTGTCTTGTTATTGGACTTCTGTGCTCGTCAAGGATTGTCTATAACGAACACCATGTTCAAGCATAAGGGTGTCCCCATGTGCACTTGGCACCAGGACAGTGTATGGTGGGGACGGTGTGCTGCTGAACTCGACTCGAGATGTTGTGGACCGGTGGAGGGAATACTTTGAAGACCTCCTCAATCCCACCGACACGCCTTCCAACATGGAAGCAGTGCCTGGGGACTCTGAGTCAGGTTCGCCTATCTCTGGGGCTGAGGTCACCGAGGTGGTCAAAAAGCTCCTTGGTGGCAAGGCCCCGGGGGTGGACGAGATCCGCCCGGAGTTCCTTAAGGCCCTGGATGCTGTGGGCATGTCTTGGTTGACACGACTCTGCTCTTTGGTGGCCGCAGGATTCGATCTCTGCTTTTTGCAGATGATGTGGTCCTGTTGGCTTCATCGAGCAGTGATCTTCAACTCTCACTGGATCGGTTTGCAGCTGAGTGTGAAGCGGCTGGGATGAGAATCAGCACCTCCAAGTCCGAGTCCATGGTTCTCGCCCGGGAAATGGTGGAGTGCCATCTCCGGGTCGGGGATGAGGTCCTGCCTCAAGCGGAGGAGTTTAAGTACCTCGGGTCTTGTTCGCGAGTGATGGAACGCGAGATGGACAGGCGCATTGGTGCGGCGTCTGCAGTGATGCGGACTCTGCTCAGATCTGTCGTGGTGAAAAGAGAGCTGAGCCAAAAGGCAAAGCTCTCGATTTACCGGTAGATCTACGTTCCTACCCTCACCTGTGGTCATGAGCTTTGGGTAGTGACCGAAAGGACAAGATCTCGGGTACAAGCGGCCGAAATGAGTTTTCTCCGCAGGGTGGCTGGGCTCTCCCTTAGAGATAGGGTGAGAAGCACTGTCATCCGGGAGAGACTCGGGGTAGAACCGCTGCTTCTCCGCATTGAGAGGAGTCAGATGAGGTGGCTCGGGCATCTGCTTAGGATGCCTCCCGAACGCCTTCCTAGGGAGGTGTTCAGGTCACGTCCAACCGGTAGGAGGCCTCAGGGAAGACCCAGGACACGTTGGAGAGACTATGTCTCTCAGCTGGCCTGGGAACGCCTCGGCATCCGCTGGGAAGAGCTAGACGAAGTGGCCGGGGAGAGGGACCTCTGGGCTTCCCTGCTTAGGTTGCTGCCCCCGCGACCCGACCTCGGATAAGCGGAAGAAAATGGATGGATGGATAAACATGTTTTCTACGCTATAACTAGAAAAGTATTATATTTATTAATAATGAATACTACTTTGCAGAAATTCACTTACCACAGTCGGTCTGGAATCTAACCGTGATAAACGAGGGACAACTGTGTTTAAAGAAAAATTTTTATGTTATAATTTCTTATTAAAATAAACATTTTAGCTTTTTTATTACATTATGCCTTTTACTTTATATTTCAAATTTTTGGAGGGGGATCTAATTTTATTTCTACAGTGACCGGAGTTCTTCATCAGGGATGAATGCGTGACAACTCTGTGGGCAACCACAACTCTCATGAACTATTTGCCTTGAAAGCTTCCTTCCTAATGGACAAACAATGGTAATTTAAGTGAGAAAGGGAACGTTATTAGAGCTGAAACAAATT
This sequence comes from Oostethus manadensis, assembly GCA_024372805.1. NCBI lineage: Eukaryota > Metazoa > Chordata > Actinopteri > Syngnathiformes > Syngnathidae > Oostethus > Oostethus manadensis. Next base: position 96,393 of record QODF01000137.1, read on the forward strand.
AATATGTTACAACAGTCTTTATTTTTTAGCAAACATAGATTTCAAATTGTGGGAGGCGCTTGTAGAGGTCGGCTCTACGCCCTCTGAACGAGTTGTATACGAACAGAAAAATAGGTAATACAAGCCGACCAATCACAGCTCATAGATTGTTTTTGGAGGTGCATATCACGCAGAGACTGAACACAAAACTGAAACTGGTCAAATGCAAATAAATGCTTATCTGGAGAGCAACAAAGCGTACACGCACGTATTAAAGCGTAAAAATGTGTTCCATGTACAAAAAACACATACAAGTAGTCATGTTTGCTAATGCTAACATGACATCAGGTGTTCGGACGAGTTATTACAGTATTAGTTATAACAGTTGACAAATGATAGCAATGACTTTCAAAAATTGCAAGCCAGTAACACATCAACACAGATTTTAAATTGTTTATTTTTGTGGCAGTTTGATGGTATGGTAGATTGGTGCATCCCTAAAATACGCTCATTTATTATTACAGAACAAAACACGGGAGGCTGAGGCCATGGTGTAAAATGGTATGTTACTGTGGCTTCTATATGAAACATGTTACAAAAAACTCACTACTCCTTTTGTCTAACATGCAAACTAACATGATGCAGTTTGAAAATCCCATGTAATTAAAAATCCAAACATGGTAATATAGGTCTAAAAAAACAATTTAAGCCTAAATTACTAGTGGAGCATTTGACAAGACAGAGTGGTAAACAGCTTGTGTTGCATCGGTCACTGTGTGTTTTTTTTTTCTGTCTGCTTGATTCTAATTTGGCTGCAGTGACAGAGCTACATGACCAATGGTGGCCACGGGCACCAGTTTCAAGCCACCTCACCAGTGGCGGAGCTACAATATGTGGAGACATTTCAGGTATCAACTTATTGCCTCCCCCATGTGAGTAATGGTCTCACCTTGGATGACCCAAAGAAAAATTGGGTCCACCACTTTTGGCTGGTGATGTAAAGTCAGTTGGAAAACTTTGCTCCTAGTACTGAAAACGCTTTTAAGAAAAATACAGTGACCAAAGCTGACAGCCACTGTTTGGCTGGTGATGTAAAGTCAGTTGGAAAACTTTGCTGGTAGTATTGAATGGGTGCTTTTGAGGAAAATACAGTGACTAAGGCTGACAGACTATTTCCCGGTTAGCCATCACTAGATGTTTGCATGAATCACTAACTTCACACAGATCATTAAAAAATAATGAAATAATAAAGTCGGACAGATGCACACACACATTTTGAATCTCAAGTTTAAAGGGCATAGAAAGGTTTTTTTTAAGAATGACATTTTTTTCTGTATGATATGTAAGCCTATTCAAATCATTCTACGAAATTTGGTTGCAATAGTAAGCCTAAATATAAAGTTACAGTTTACACGTTTGAAAAATTCAGAAATGTGAATTGTTGAGCGATCCCGATCATTCCGAGTGCGTCAGACAATACAAGTTTGTCTGCAATACAATACAAGAGTTTCTTTTAATCAAAATTGCTTAGTAAAAACATGATAAAGGGCTGTAAAACCAATTTCTCATTGATTATTTACATTGAAACTCTGAAAATCTACACTACATGCATTTGGAAAAATTCATCTCTGTGCCCTTGTTTCTATGTTCTGTAAATAAACAATACATTTAGCAACTTCTGATCAATCCTTATTAATTCATACTTAAAATAATGTACCAATTTAAGTCCCACCCATTTTTTTATTAAACCACGCCCATTTCCTGTTTATAACCTGCCCATTCCAAATACAGACACGGATACAGATAAATTAGATGGGTGAACAGATACAGATACAGAAAACAGATAGTGGTGTACTCGCTCATCCGTAGTGATTGGGGATGTCAAGTGAAATATTTTCATACAAACAGCCAATTCTGCCCAAAAAGATTCAGATCAAACACTCTTGGTGGAAGTATAATTAAATACAGTGTCAAATAAATTGAGGGAAGCGCTTTCTGCACCCTGCACGAACAAATACTTTCCTGATGTCACTGAAGTTCAACTAACGTCATTAAATAGCGTGTTTGATGTAACATGTACTTACATCAATTGTAAGCCAGAAGAAAAAAACTCGGCCGTCACACAATGAGGTAAAGACATAGAGATACCTCCAAACACATATGAGAGGGACGTGTTATTTTTGAGGCTATACACATATGTGTGTAATGTGTACAATGATCTATTGTTCAGAAGTCACAGGCACACGGAAAGTGGAAGCAGAACATACTTCCCTCCCTTCATGTCTAACTTTATACCTTCTGTCTAGCTAATAGATTCCCAGGTGATTACCTGGCGACATCAAATGCTTTTTATTGAGACTCGTCAGTTTGATGTGTCTGATGGCTTGTTGTGTTCACATAAGGATGCTTTGTGTTTAAGCATTTTGTCAGACCGGTGAACACAAAGATTGCAAGAACGATAAAACCTTTGGTTAGCATTTGAACAAACAGATTTTACTGTTGTAAAACAAAATAAACAAAAAATAATATCCTAACCAAAGTCCAAGCGAAAATCATGTAAAATTGTACATTTGAGAAAAAAGGATGTAATATTACCGGCAAAAGGCCGTATTTTTGAGCAGAAAGTCATATTGTTAAGACACCAAAGTGGCAAGTTTACAGAGAGAACTATACCTGATAAAGAAGGGCTGTTTCACAAACAACAAAACACATCAATGTGTTGGCACATCAACGTCATCATTAGTGTGTATATATATATATATATATATATATATATATATATATATATGTATGTATAAATGACTTTTGTGCAGACTTTGTTAACTTGTTCTCATAACCTAATGATAATATGAGCCTGACTCCTCACACGAAGAGTTCTACACCAGTATAAGGAACACTTTCATGGGCAAGGCAACATAACAACTAACCAGAATATATTAAAATAATGAACTGTAACAACTGACTGGAGTCTACATTGTATTCTCACATTTTTTCATTAGTTGATAATGCGCTTGAATGTATTGCAGCCATAATAAAGCACACAGTAAATGAAAAGGATGCATCAAAAATGGATGGTCCCAGCTTAGTGAATACAGCTGCTGCTATAATATGGCACTATAAAAACAAATTAAATTAAAATGAACTTAATTAGGCACAGTTTAGAGGCTAAACAATAAAGTGGAACCTTCCAATTTGCAGGTCTCCCCAGCCCCACAGCAGAGCTTGTAGTATAATTTTATAATTTGAATATCTGACAATTATACCATTGTTTCGAGTATTTGGAGTTTCCATGAGTCAGTGACTGGTGTTTTAACAAGCATCAAGTTAAGTGAAATGGATTTATCAGTGTCAAAATGATTTGTAATACGACTGGATCAGAATGACTCAGAAGCAAGAAGCCACTAATCCCCGCCCCCCCTTTTTTTATAGCTCTACTATAATTCTATATTCATGACTGAGTCATCATGTGATTGACACATTTTATTGGGGATAGAAGTATATATGTTGTTTAAGTTGACGGTTTTTGCTTAAACAGGCAAGGCAAAGCAAGTTAAGTAAATACTAATTAATCTTTTTGTAATGAATCATTTTTAATTCATACATAAAGTCATTTATGAGGTCAGTTGTCACTTTATAGCAGTGTTGTGCTGTCAGGGCCATCAAAGCCTTCTCTGCTGGCCTACCGACTACCAGAAACACTAACATACATTGAAAACTTCTTGTCATTCCCTGGTTTATTGTCACAATTGTTACTTTACACATCTTTTTAAACAATGTATTAGTGTCTGTGTAAACTATATGTACAGTGAGGTATTCTAACCAAGTCAAATCCCTTGGTTGCGTAAGCAGACTCGGCCAATAAAGCTGGCCCATGTAACATACACACTATTGGCAATGGGCAACTTTTACTCTCTGATTGGCTGATCAGAGCAGTAACTGGTTGATCAGATCAAAACTGTTCAACAAGCCAAGTTCAACCCCCCCAACGGCTGACCGAGGTAGAGGAAATTGACACCTTTGTTGAGTAAATCAGGGTTTCTGCAGGTTTCATAATGTCAAATTTAAGACTTTTTAAGACCTTTTAAAGACCAATATGAATTAAATTTAAGACCTATATCACAGCATCAAAAACACAAACAAAAAGAAGCACAATTACATATAATTATTGCAACAAGGCAATACAATACAAAAACAACAACAACATACAAACAGTTTAGCTCAAATCTGTAGTGTGTGTGTGCGTGTGGGTGCTACATTAACCTCACCTCTTCTCTATTGGCCAGAATCTCCTCAATGTTTTTGAGCTCAGCTGATTTCTCCTTGATGGCCCTTCTCATAGAATTTGACTTAGTTATTAGCTGAGCCATCTTACGGCCAAGCCTTGCCTTCAGCCTCCTCTGCAAGTCCACAAATCACATGTAGACTGGTTGGGCAAACTCCCATGCACCCTCAAGGACCCTGCCGAGAGATCAGAGCTGGTCCACAGTTCCACGACCAGGATGAAAACCACACTGCTTCTCCTGAATCCGAGATTAGACTATCCGGCGAATCCTCCTCTCCAGAACCCCTGAATAGACCTTACCGGGAAGACTGAGGAGTGTGATCCCACGATAGTTAGAACACACCCTCCGGTCCCCCTTCTTGAAAAGCAGGACCACCACCCTGGTCTGCCAGTCCAGGGGCACCGACCCCAACGTCCACGCAATGCTGCAGAGTTGTGTCAACCAAGACACGGCCAAAGCATCCAGGGCCTTGCCACCAAGGAGCTTTTTGACCACCTCGGTGACCCCAGGCACTGCTTCCATGTTGGAAGACGTGTCGGTGGGATTGAGGAGGTCTTCAAAGTATTCCCTCCACCGGTCCACAACATCTCGAGTCGAGTTCAGCAGCACACCGTCCCCACAATACACGGTGTTGACTGTGCACTGCTTCCCCCGCCGGAGACGGCGGATGGTGGTACAGAATCTCTTTGAAGCCATCCAGAAGTCATTTTCCATGGCCTCTCCGAACTACTCCCATGTCCGGGTTTTTGCCTCAGCGACCGCCAGAGCTGCAGACCGCTTGGCCTTCCAGTACCTGTCAGCTGCCTCCAGAGTCCCATGGGCCAAGACGGCCTGATAGGACTCTTTCTTCAGCTTGACGGCATCCCTCACCACTGGTCTCCACCAACGGGTTCTGGGATTACCGTAACGACAGGCACCGACCACCTTACAGCCACAGCGACAATGGAGGCACGAAACATCGCCCACTCGGATTCAATGTCCGCTGCCTCCCTCGGAACATGGTCAAAGTCTCCCGTAGGTGGAAGTTGAAACTCCTTCTGACTCTGCCAGGCGTTCCCAGCAGACCCTCACAATGCGTTTGGGTCTGCCAGGTCTGACCGGCATCCTCCCCCACCATCGGAACCAACTCACCACCAGGTGGTGATCAGTTGACAGCTCCGCCCCTCTTCTCACCTGAGTGTCCAAAACATGTGGTCGCAAGTCCGCTGACACAACCACAAAGTCAATCATCGAACTGCGGCCCAGGGTGTCCTGGTCCTAAGTGCACATGTGTACACCCTTATGCTTGAACAACAACAAGAGTTGCCACCCCTGCTCGTGACCTCTCATTGCCGGCAACACCAGAGTGGATAAAGTCCAGCCCCTCTCGAGAGGACTGGTTCCAGAGCTCTTGCTGTGCGTTGAGGTGAGTCTGACTATATCTAGCTGGAATTTCTCCACCTCACGCACCAGCTCAGGCTCCTTCCCCGCCAGAGAGGTGACATTGCACGTACCGACATATTCTGTTTTTTCAAGCCAAGTATCACTGAACATGCACTACCCCATAGTTAAAACGTAAACTTTGTTTTACGTCTGAGGTAATATACACTCCCGAGAGTGACTCGCACCAATAACAGAAAGCTGATTGGCTGTTGCATGTTGGTCTCATTTGTAGTCGTAATACAGTGAATTATACTTAGACTAGAGAAAAAAAAAAACTACAACGCCACAGAATCAGCCAAGCAACAACAAAGACAGAAATATAATTAAAATAAGCTTTACATGGACATCGGAAAAATAAGACCTGTGAAAAAGTATTTAAGACCTAGAACAGCGAATTTAAGACTTTTTAAGGCCTAAAAAAATGTTTTTTAAATTTTAGAGTTTTTAAGACTTTTTAAGACTCCGCGGAAACCCTGGTAAATGTATTTTATTTAAAGGGTTTTATATTTTTGTCATTTTATTAGATACATATTGGTTGTGAACTACTTCGGATTATGTTGTAGTGTAAATATTTTGAGTCGTCTGAACCTTTTTCACCAAGCTGTTTTACGCTTGTTACATTTGGATGTGCACCAACTTTAAAAGCAATGGTGTACCACCTATCACTGGTCGAAATTTGTCACTAACTCGAACTTATTAATACTGTAAGGCCAGAAGGATAGAGAAAATAACTCCTTTCATAATCCATCCAGACCAAACAGGTTCTATTAAAGACACTCCTCTACTAACACACATAGATTAATAAACCTCATAGATTATTCTAATGTACAGAATTTGGAAACTATTATCCTTTCCCTAGATGCAGAAAAAGCATTTGACAGGCTAAACTGGAAATTCCTATTTAGGATATTAAATAAATTTGGGTTTGGACCAGATTTTATTGATTGGATCAGAATATTTTATACCAACCCACATGCATGTGTGAGGACCAAGGATCAAACTTCTTCAAGCTTTAGCCTTCACTGAGGCACAAGGCAGGGCTGTCCACTGTCTCCTTCACCGTTTTCCATATTTATCGAAACCTTAGCGGCGGCCATCAGACAACATGAAGAAATCAAAGGGATCCGCACCAGAGAAATGGATCACAACATAAGTCTATACGCTGATGATGTATTACTTTTTCTCCAGAATACTCAAGCATCCCTCTCCTGCACAATCAGTGTCTGATTACTTTATTAACTAGTCTAAGACCACAGCTCTACCCATTAACTGTCACTTTCAGGGTGTATCTGATGCCATAACATGGACAGGGAATATCCGATATTTGGGTATAAACATTTCACCCAAGTTGTCAAAGCTGACACAGTTGAATTACGTTCAACTTTTGAAAAAAGAGGATGACCTTTTGCGGTGGAAACGTCTACCCATATCACTCATGGGGAGAGTGGCTGCCGTCAAAATTATGGTTTTATCAAAAATGAATTATTTGTTTTCAATGATACCCACCAAACCATCCTCCAACTGGTTCAAGTCACTGGACTCCCACATCTCTAAATTCCTTTGGAAAGACAAAGCATCACGTATCAGCTTAAATACGTTAAAACAAACCAAAGGCAGGGGTGGTTTAGAGCTTCCAGACTTTTCTCAGTATTTCTTAGCCAATCAACTGCAATATGTCTCAAAATAGCTCAAACCAAGTTATCCAGATGAGCCATGGCGAGATATAGAGCAAGCACTGTGTGATGATCTAGCAATCTGTGATCTACCATTCATCAGTTCACCACTAAACATCATAAATGTTACAGAAGTATTAACATCAGCACCACTCTGACAGCTTGGTGGGGATTTCTTAAAATAAACAAATGTTCCCTCTATCCATGTAAGCTGACACCCATCTGGAACAACCCTGACATCTACAAAATAAAAGAATGATAATTGCTTCTCAGTGGGGAAAAAAAGGGATAACACACTTAGATAATATCATAGTGGAAGGAAACTTTGTCTTTTGATATGCTCACCTCCCAATATGGAATCAGCAGCACCCCATTTTTAGAATACCACCAAATCAAATCTATAATAGAAAAAAAATACACTCCCAATCAATTGAACCTGCAAATGCCAACCAAGGTGGCATAATTCTGTAACCTCTGCACCCAAAGTTATTATCAAAAACATATAGGCTTAACACTAAAACAGAAGATTTAATACACCTACCGACTGCAAAATGGGAAACAGACCTACTCAGTCATTTGGATCAAAACACATAGATACAAATATGTTCAAATACATTTAAAATGACAAAAAACAAGAATATACAGCTAATTAAGTTCAAAATTATTCATAGGACTCATAATACAGGACAAAGGATGTTCAAGATGGGTCTCACAAAGTCAAATATTTGCTCAGAGTGCACAAATAACTCTGTTGATAACTATATACAGTACATGCGGTTTGGTATTGTGCACCTGTCCAAAGGTTTTGGCTTCAGGTATGTGAGGAGCTGTCCACTTGGTCCAGATGTAATATTCCAGCACACCCCGCATTGTGTTTATTTGGGGACCTGGGTATCATCAACATCGATAACACCTTGTGTATGGTCCTTACTGCGTTATGCATCACAAAGAAAACTATTCTCATGAATATGAAAACAAAAGGCAATCTGAGTATGAACCAATTTAGGAACTTTATATTAGGGATAAGCCGAAAGGAAAAGAAGATATTAGATCATATCTCTTGTGAGACAATGTCCAGCTCTTTAAACAATCAATTGGACTAATCTCATTCACTCTGGTCCCCAGTGATTAGCTCTTTCACTTCACTCTGAGAGTTGGGCGGCTGGCGGAGGTGCTGGGGGCATACGGGCCGCTGGTGGTGCCTTGGGGGAGCTGGGCTGCGCTGCTTTGCGGCGGACCGGAGCTTTATCTCTATTGAGGCTGGGGTAGGTCTGGTGCTGGGGCGACCCGTTGGTGGTGGGGTGGGGGTCAGCGGAGTGGGGCCAGGGTCGTGGCCGTTGGGCCCCGGGTTGGGTGGCTGGGGCGGCACTCCTTGGCCCACATCCAGGAGCTACCCGGATGTGGGAGGCGGGGGGGCTTGTCTGACCCCCGGGATCATCTGGGTTGGCCCGGACTTGCTTCTGCGAGGGTGGACAAGTGCACGTCCCGGTGCCAGATTGGTGCCTGGGAGTTCCTGGGTTGGGGGAGTGTGCATGGGGTTGTGTGGTTGTGGGTTTGTATGCAGTGTGTGTTGCTGTGCACGTTGGGTGAAGGGCATTAAACGGAGCAGGTGAACGGGTATGTTGTGCATTTAAGGGAGGGTTGCAGTGTGCAGGAGGGTTGCACTGGGAGAAGTGGTGGGGGGAGGGGTTTATGACTGTGCCTGGAGGGGGTTGCTGCCTCGCATACGGGGAGAGGCCGTGGTGGTGCTAGGGGGTGCGGGCTGGCGGGATCTCCTACAGCGGCATGCCTATTGGTGGGGCTGTATAGTGGGTTCTGACTGTGGCATCTGGGAGAGTCTGCTTCAATTACACTTACTCACTATACATAGACTCACAGACACCTCACACTCATTTTTGGGGTGGCGGGACCCGTGGCACATGGTGGGCGAAAGTACTCAGTCGTGCTCAGCCGGCGATATGGTTCTGCCCATGGTGTCACGCAGTTTCGGCTCCTCAATTTTAACTGCCTACACACACACATCTCACACCTAATAACACTCTTAGTTGGGTGGGGGGGTGGGGATTAGAGGGTCCATTTACACCCCTGTTTCTTGGACGCCACTGCTTGCCCGTAGCTAGCCGGCCCCCGGCGGGTGTTCCGAGGGTTGGCGTCAGCACCCCCGTGCTTCCCTTGCTCGACTGCCGCAAGGCGTCCAGCCGGGTTTCCCTCGCGCCTCTTCGGAGTGGACTCGCGGTCACCTCTTGGGGGCTCTGTGAGGTGTCTGCTGGGGGGCCGGGCTCCGGTGTTTTCCTAGTTGGACCCTTGCTTTTGGAGGGAGTGTGGTTTGAGAAGCTTGGCTGTGTTCACCGCAAACATTTCCTCATTCTCTGTTTTACTCTGATGCAGTCATTCTGTCACCTCAGAGTAATGTAGATTTAATGTAGATTTGTCACAGGTGTCATCTGGATGGGCATTGTTCATGAGGTTATGTTTCATTCGTTTTTCTTTTGTTTATTATTAATAGTATGTATGTGGGCCGCACGGTGGATGAATGGGTAGCATGTTGGCCTCACAGTCAGGAGGTTCTGGGTTCGAATCTTCGTTTGGCATCTCTGTGTGGAGTTTGCATGTACTACCCGTGCTTGCGTGAGCACTCTGGTTTCCTCCCACATTCCAAAAACATGCATGTTAGGTTAATTGGCAACTCAAAATTGTCCATAGGAATTAATGTGATTGTGAATGTTTGTTTGTCTATAATCGCCCTATGGTTGTTATTGTTTATAATATCGTTGAAATATGTTTGTGAGGTTCTTCTGCACCTTTTCCTATATCCCCCCATCCCACTCATCCCTTTTTATGTCAGGTCCGGCATCGAAATATGCCTCAACAAAATTCATAATAAACGCAGTCAAATGTCAAGGGAGACTCATTTAGATTACGAAGTCACCCTTCGCAAAGCCATTTTGCTCAGCACTTAAAGGCAGCTTGACTTTCATTCAGCTGCTAAGATGCTGGACAAGACACACACACAAAAAAAAATTAATACTGTAAGTCAGGTGTCCTGGTAGCTATGTATTCAAAATTAAGGGGACTTATATTATTGATAGAGTATTGTGTTGGAGTTCCCCCCTCTGTAAATTTCTAGAGTGCATAATCCTCATGTCTTTTATTACTCTACACCGGAAACCCTGGTTGAGAACCCCACCTTAGCAAATATTTGTGATTGTTATTTTTATGTTTTTTGGTAGTGGCTCTCACGGTGTGTTAAGAATGGTGTATAGCCAGTGATTGGACCCTAAAGCAGAGACAACAACAATGTATAGAAACAATGTTTAATAACAAAATGCATGCTCAAAAGCAGTGGAAAAAGTGCTTATTAGAAAAACAAACATTAACATAAAAACTTGGCAAAGCTACATGGTAGAAAAATTTAACTGCTGAGAAACCAAAGCAGGATTTGCACGTGAACTCGCAAAAATACAACAGTCAGAAAATGCCCAACGACTAGGATACGTGCAGGGTAGCACAACAAGAGGTTAGAGTTGAGATAGAAGAGACTGTAGACGTAACAATCTGGCAGAGAGCTATTGTGCAAGCATGGCTTAAGAAGTCTGATTGGAATTAGGATACAGTCAAAGATGTAACAGAGCAGGGAGACAGGATAACTTCCCTATAGAGTTAAGATGTAGGCAAGGACTGTCACGTTTCAAATAAAGACACGTTAAAATTACAGTTGGACCCAAGCAGTGCATTTAATGACACGACACCTCTTACAAATAATGAATGGACAAATAATCTGAATAAAAACAATATACAGTAAATTGACAAAGACAGGGAAATTGCATGAAAATAGTGATGTGCAAGTTATGACATGAACAGAGGCCAATGCATGAATGCTCAGTGTCAGCAATGTTTAAACAGAGCAATCAACAGCTTCATTTAATACACACACCAAGCCAACAAATGGCCAAAAAGGCAAGAAATAATTCAATGTTGTAGCCAGTAGACTGGTCATCTTATCTATTCTGCTTTTTCTTCTCACGTTTATCGACATAACATAAAAACATGGCTTTTCCCTGTATAACATCAGACGACCTCTCCTCTTGTCTATTTCTCTCCCACTCACTTTCATTAAAACCTAATTACGCAGTGGACAGAGAAATCGATACTGGAGAGTTTGAAAGTCCCAAGCAGGCAGCTTGAGGACCCTTTTACGTCTCTTCGGTCAACTCTTCTCATACTTATACTTAGTAAGTCATCTTGACTGTTTTTGCAGACTTTGGACCCAGACTTGACTATTCCCACAGTAGGCTCCATGCTGCATAAACAGAAGAAGTGCATTACGCTTCTTCCTGTAAACCTCACTCTTCCACTTGAGTCCCTCTCATTTACACACATGTACTCCGTCTTGCTGTGGCTAACCTTCATTCCTCTCCTTTCCAGGGCAAACCTCTACCCCTCAAGTTTACCCTCCACCTGTTCCCTGCTCTCACTACATATCACAATGTCATCTGCAAACATCATAGTCCATGGAGATTTCAGTCTAACCTCCGTCAGCCTGTCCATCATCCTAGCAAACAAGAAGGGGCTCAGAGCTGATCCCTGATGGAGTCCCACCTTCACTCGGAACTCCTCTGTCACACCTGCAGCACACCTCACTACTGTCTTACAGTCCTCGTACATGTCCTGCACCGCTCTAACATACTTCTCTGCCACTCCAGACTTCCTTATACAATACCACAGTTCCTGTCTGGGCACCCTGTCATAAGCCTTCTCCAGATCTACAAAAACACAATGCAGCTCCCTCTGACCTTCTTTGTACTTCTCCATCTACACCCTCAAAGCAAATACTGCATCTGTAGTACTCTTTTTTTGGCATAAAACCATACACTTGCTCACACCCTTTCCCATAACTTCATTGTATGGCTCATCAGCTTTATTTCTCTGAAATTTGCCTCAACTCTGCACATTTCCCTTGTTCTTAAAAATGGTCACCAGCGCTCTTCTCCTCTGTTCCTCAGGCATCTTCTAAGATCCTGTTAAAAAAAACTCTACTGCTACCCCTCCTAGACACTTCCATACCTGCAAAGCTATATCATCAGGACCAAGTGCCTTTCCATTATTCATCGTCTTCAATGCTTTCCTTACTTCTTCCTTACTAATCTTTGCTACTTCATGGTCCACAACAGTCACCTCTCCTACTCTTTGTTCTCTCTCATTTTCCTCATTTATCAACTCTTCAAAGTACTCATTCCATCTTCACATGATACTACTGGAACCTGCCCAATACCCTTCCATCCCTATCCTTCATCTCCCTAACCTGCTGCACGTCCTTCTCATCTCTGTCCCTCTGCCTTGCCAACCTGTATAGATCTTTCTCTCCCTCCTTGCTGTCCAACCTAGCATACTGTCTACTCTATTCAGTCCTCTCGGTGTCCCACTTCTTTTTATCTGACCTCTTACTCATTATGGAATTTGCAGCAGTCTGTTTGGTACATGGCCAAACATGAGATATGACAGAAAAGTGTTATTTAATTTAATGCTTTCAGCTGTGGTGTCAAATCCCAGGTAACATGCTCATAGGATTATTGATACTAAATAGGTCACAAAAAACATTGCAATTCGACCATGTTTTGGTAAAGGGTTTTATTTACCAGTTACTAAATGTTTTTCTCCCTGATGAGATCACATTTTCCACAATATTAAAAATAACTTTTTATGGTTAATGTCAATAGTGATACTTTGGAAAAATATAAATTCCAGTTGTCAATTCAAATACAATGATGTATTTGATGACAAAACTGTGACTTAACCTTTTTGTATAGGCAGGTAACTATCATTAATTAATTACTTCAGCGGGGAATAAAAATATCTTTCATGCATTTGACTTGATGAGTGCTGACTGTAGCTACCTCGATGTTGTGACATGGAGTATTTCAATTCAGTTTTTTTTTTAAATGGTGAGTTTTCCTTTCAATAAAAGGACATCAACTCCCGACACCTTTAAGCTTTGACATGCTGAAACACTTGATACATTTAGTGCAGTGCACTCAAAACATTTGGCTCAGCTTATGCACTTAAGCCAAAAGGAGAGACTCGCCACAGCCTCATCGTGTTCCTGTGTCCCATTCATTCTTTTCTAAGGGGGTAACCTTACAAAAATAAAAGGGATTCAAATACTTTAAAAAAATCTTAAATACCCCCTGAAGTGCCTTCAAGTACCCCCGTTAAGACCAGATGGTTTAAACAATGAGTAAATAGCAAAGTTGTAAACTCACGTGACTTAACTGGGCTCGTGTCAGACCCGAGTCACGATTTTGATGACCTTGTGTTACTTTTCTTCCCCTGTCCAGCGATCTCCTAACCGTAGTACAGGGACTGCACAGGCACAGACGTCGTTGTCTTGTGGCACAACCTTTATTTGGACTTGAAAGAGCCAAGAATGCCAAGAGGATCGCCACCCTCGCGGTCCTGAAGCCGGGGCCAACGCTAGGGAGAGCGTTCCCGCGTGCTAAGGCCCACAACTAGCACACACCATTTCCCACAATGCCAATTTCTCTTAAAGGGCCAGGCTCGGCCTGCAACACTTGGATCAGAATATGATTGACTTAAATATACTTCAGGCTTTTTTATGTGACTATTTTTTTTATTTTATATTTTTATTGCTACAAGTTACCAGTAGGTGCAGTAGTTTCTTAGTAAACAAACAAGACCCAGCATTCATGATATGCATGCGTCTTCATGTTGTGCAATTAGTTGAAAGGGGTATGTTAAAAAATAGCAATGTGGCATTCAATCAGTGGTCAATTTTATGAAAAAAAACAGGTGTCAATCAGGTAGCCCCTATTTAAGGATGAAACCAGCACTTGAACACGCATTTCTCTGGGTCATTCAAGACATTGTTCAGAAGAACAGCGTACTTTGATTAAAAAGTTGATTGGAGAGGGGGAAATTTATGAAGAGGTGAAAAACATTTTTGGCTGTTGAGCTAAAATGATCTCCAATGCCTTGAAATGGAGAGCAAAACCAGAGTTACGGGGCAGAAAACAAAAAACAACTATCAAAATGGACCAACGAATAACCAGAATGGCAAAGGCTCAGCCAGTGATCAGCTTCAGGATGACAAAGACAGTCTGAAATTACCTCAAAGCACTGTGTCACTTAGAAGACGTCTGTGTAAAGCTAATCTATTATACAAGAATCCCCCGCAAAGTCCCTCTGTTAAAAAAAGACATGTGGAGAAGAGGTTACAATTTGCATCAAATGGCTTAAAGAGAAATGCAAGAACATTATCTGGACTGATGAGAGTAAAATTGTTCTTTTTCAGTCCAAGGGCCGCAGATAGTTTGTGAGACGGCCCCCCAACTCTGAATTCGGGCCACAGTACACAGTGAAGACAGTGAAGTATGGTAATGCAAACATCATGATATGGGCATGTTTCTCCTACTATGGTGTTGGGCCTATTTATCACATATCAGGGATCATGGATCAGTATCATATGTCAAAATACTTGAAGAGGTCATGTTGCCTTATGCTGAAGAGGGCATGCCATTGAAATTGATATTTCAACAAGTCAATGACCCCAAACACACCAGTAAACGAGCAAAATCTTGGTTCCAAACCAACAAAATGAATGAAAATCCTCAGACCTTAATACAATCAAGAACTTGTGAGGTGACGTCAAAAATGCTGTTTCTGAAGCAAAAAAATGCAAAGCAAAAAATGTTGGAATGTTGTTAAAGAATCCTGGAGTGGAATAACAGCTAAAAGGTGCCATAAGTCGGTTGATTCCATGCCATACAGATGTGACGCAGTTATAAAAAACTGTGCTCTTTCAACCCCTTTCAACTAATTGCTCAATCGCGCAGCCTTAAGAGTGTGCATACCATGAATGTTTTCTGACAAAGTACTGCACCTACTGGTAACTTGTTTGCAATGTAACAATAAAAATATACTAATAACAGTGATTAATCTGGTTAGTCACATTGAACTGCTATTATTTTGAACAGTACTTTATCTTGAACATCCTCAGAAGTTCATTTGTTGTTCTTATGGTTTGCACTGAGTAAATCCTGAATGGTATATCAGCATCTTTTTTCTGAAACTCTGGTCTTATTTCATAAACACAACAATTAAAACTGTAATTGTCAAATGAAATAGGTTGTTACATTGTAAAAGTGGCATTTTAATGCTAAATACTAGGGCTGTCGTGGGACAAGACAATACACGAGATTGGACATGTGACAACCAGACAAGACAGGATCTTAACATAACTTTTAAGTCAAGTACCATGAAAAAATATGACTAGAACAACTAAATGTCCTATAACTTTGCGTGCATGACTTAAGCATGATACTTCAAACAAAAACTACAAATTATTAGTTAATAATGATGACAGTTGTAGCTGCTACTAAATAATTGCAGAACATTAGCGTTACGTTTACACTAAAATAACTACAGTTCCCATAAAGCTTAGAGTGCAGAAGCAGAAAGTAGGTTCACTTGGGATTAATGAAAAGAGACCTACTAAAGATCTGCAAAACACAACACTCTCTCCTACCTCAGGTAAATTGCATATTTCTAAAAGTATATTTTTCTCAATCCAAACAACACTTCAGATAGAAATGTGGCTCTTTAGTTAGCCTTTAAATTAGCTAGCCAGTGTGCAATTTTGTTTACCACGGTCTTAAATAACAGTCTTTTTTCACAACTTGTATGTTGATGAAAACAAAACAAATTTGTCAAATAATTGAATGAATAGTACAGACATCTTTTAAAAATATGCCGTCGAAATAAGATGTTTATTTGTCACATGTACACTGTACAGCCAAATTAGCCTCTACATGTAACCCATCCTCTTTAGGAGCGTTGGGAAGCCATTGTGGTGGCATCCGGAAACCAAATTCAGGTCACGGGTCACCATCTCGGTCAGTGAAGCATTAATGTATGGGCGACCCTGCATCGGGGCATTGCGGGTGATGTATTTTACCCAAGGACTGGGGTGGAGGAAGCAGGGTTCGAACCAAGCTGGCTGGCTGTCTAGTTAGCAAGTCATTTTGCTAGCTGTCTCGATGCCTGGATAGCCAGTAAGACAGATCACGATCTAGGAAGGCCCTTTATTTGCGTGCCAACCCTGCCACCATTTTGTATCCTTTGTATGTGCCAGAATGATTATTTGTCAACAAGTTGGTACAGTGTTGGAAATTCTATCTCTCTCTGTAACGTGTGAGAGTGAAAAGCAGACCAAGTGGTTTAGGTCCAGGTCACCGTGGCATGTAGCCGACCGGAAGACAGAGAAAGTAAGTTTCATTACAAAGCTGTAACAAGTCTCTGACCTTTTCTCGCCATTTCCTGGTCTTGTTCCTGGCACTCAGCTGATGAAAATAAGATTAAGTGTCCGGTGACGCTTTCTTTCTCACACCAATATGTTACGACCCCATGAGATTAGGCTATAGCAGGTTTGTAACATCTTTTCAACTGACCCAGTTTGCAAATGGAAGGCTCTGAAAGGTAATTCCGTATGAACAATGAAATTGATTCAGTGAAAGGTGTAATTCCTGTGAGTATAGCTGTCTAATCATGTTAGAGACTGATCACACCAAACTTAAATATTCACTAAATATAGCTTCAGCGTGAGCTTAGGCATTCATTGCTGATAATGACCACTTTTTTCATTTGTCGTCCTGTCAGGTCCATTCTTGGGTGGAAACCTCTTGAAGGGTGAACAAGGTTGTAGATGCAGTAGAGGATGCGAAATGAACACAAAGCCATGGCTAATTAAAAGAGGCAAACTTCAGCAGCTATGTCTCGCACTTGGTGACCTTTATCAAAACACTGGCATTTTTCACTAGCAAATCCTGTCAGATTCTACTGAAAGCAGCCGCAACCGGAGGTAAACAAACACGTCCTCATTAGGTTGCACCAGACACTATTCTATCATTCTGGTCATCTTTTGATATTCAACTATTGCACACATTGTCCTGCTTGTGATTGCTAAGATTGTTTGATCGAAACAAAACTGGGGTGGATAATTTGCAAGTTACGTTTAATATCCCTTAATTAAAAAGAAACACATTTCATGTGTATAATTACATGATCCTCTTAAATGACCCGCTACGTTGCCCTTAGTTTACCTGGTTCATTTGATTGCTAAGCCTTTGCCAAACTCTACATTATGAATAAGAGATTCAGATGTTGATTATTGTCACGTTTGTTGAAATTTGTTTAAACGGTGTTTAATGGAATGTGGTGCAGATAAAATTAGTGGTAGCCTCAGACTTTTGCAGTGTACTGTATGCCTCAAAAAGCAAACACAACTTACAGTTGAATCTATCCTTCTGTGTGATAGCTTGAGATGTCAGCAGATCCAGTTTCTCCCGGATGACAGTGCTTCTCACCCTATCTCTAAGAAAGAGCCCAGCCACCCTGCAAAGAAAACTCACTTGGCTCACTAAGTTGGACCCGTTTAGAGTGGGCCGCTCACTTCGGCCCACTCTAAATGGATCCAACCTATTGCCGGCAATGCGAACCAAACTCTGACCCCGGTCCTACAAGGAACAAACCGCCTGGCTTAGGTGGTCCGAGATCCAATATTCCCGGAGCCCTCCCCACAGTATTCCCCGAGGAACACAATCGAATGACTTCTCCAAGTCCCCAAAACACATCTAGACTTGTTGGGCAAACTCTCATGAACCTTCAACGACCCTGCCGAGAGTATAGAGTTGGTCCACAGTTCTACGAACAGGACGAAAACCACACTGCTCTTCCTAAATCTGAGATTCAACTAGACAAGAGGATCCTCCTCTCCAGAACCTGAATAGACCTTACCGGGAAGGCTGAGGAGTGTGATCCCATGAAAGTTAGAACACTCCCTCCGGTTCCCCCTACCACCCTGGTCTGCCAGTCCAGGGGCACCGACCCCGATGTCCATGCAATGTTGCAGAGTCGTGTCAACCAAGACACGCTCACAGCATCCAGGGCCTTAGGGAACTGCGGGAGGATCTCCTCCACCCCTGGGGCCTTTCCACCAAGGAGCTTTATGACCACTTCGGTAACCTCAGCCCCAGAGATAGGAGAACTCTGTCATTAATCTGATTTAAATTTGTAATCATTTGACAGCGCTAGAAAAAACAAAAATACATAATGAAGGATATCACTATCTGTGCTGGGAAAACTATGGTTGTGTAATGTTATATCAACCTACTGGTGAAAGAACCTGTGTTCTCAGGCTGTGACAAAATGATTTATTCGTTATTTTGTTCTAAAAATTTAACAATGTATTTCCACTCATATTACTCCAAACATCCATCTAACTAAATTCAGCTTCTAGTCAAATAGCATTTAAATAGTTAAGTTCTAGAGATGTAGTGACCATAGCTGCCCATGGGGCCCGATGGTATTTTTTTTTTCATGGGGCATTTCTGGGGCACCCCTGCTTTGGAGTCAATCTGTGCACTAGATGTAGGTTTATTTTCAGCTTCACAATGACAAACAAAATGCATATCAATATGATGACTCAACTGCTTGATCCATTATTCTTGAATCATTTGAAGAAAAGTTCTTGTGGATACAGGGTTGGACTGGAGGAAACAATGTGCTGATGTTGTTTATTGTTATTATTAATGCAGTCCAGGAAGCTTAGGGAACAAATTATTTCAAAGATTTTCACCTGGAGCATTTCCCTTTGCCTTGACAGCATGATCGCAGCCATATGCTGCTCAAGATGAGCCATTGTAAAGATAACTTGTGTTTTCAAAACTCAAAGGTTGCAGAAGTTGAGTTATTGTCTTCATGCTCAAGAAGCAAAATGCCTCCAGCAAACGCTAGCTTTTTAACTTTGCCTCCTGGTTGATTGCTTGAGTTAGTGCATGCCCGTTTAAGTCAGTCTGAAGGTAATATACTCTGCATTCAAGGCAGTCGACAGTGTGTACTGAACTCAAAATAAAAAAAATTACACCAAAATTTTGCTTCGCCTCGCTTACAATATGGCGAGTCTTGTCACGTTATTAATTCAATGCGTGAGTCCAACTGTTCTTAATGTATTTTTATCAAAAAAAACCTTATTAGCATTCTGTTAGCTTATTTATACATGGAAGTCAGCTCTGTCGCCTGTTTATGATGTCATCAGCATGTCTAGTTTTTTTTTATGATAACAGTTACACCACAAGGCGGTACGGTGGATGAATGGGTAGCATTTTGGCCTCACAGTCAGGAGGTTCTGGGTTCGAATCTCCGTTGGGCATCTGTGTGGAGTTTGCATGTCCTCACCGTGCGTGCGTCGGTTTTCTCTGGGTACTTCGGTTTCCTCCCACATTCCAAAAACATGCACGTTAGGTTAATTGGCGACTCTAAATTGTCCATTAGAGTTTGAATGTTTGTATGTCTTTGGGCGAGAGGCGGGGTACACCCTGAACTGGTGGCCAGTCAATCGCAGGGCACATATAGACAAACAAAGCCAGCTGGGATAGCCTGCAGCATACCCGCGACCCTAACGAGGATAAGCGGCATAGAAAATGAAATAATGAATGAATGAATATATACATTCTGGACTATTTTATGCATGTAAAACATGCAACATGCATGCAGCTAATGAGTATCTTCTTTATTGTAATTGTAATCTACCAGCTATTGTTTCATTAATGGTTATTTAAAAAAAAACATTTATTTTGTCGACTCTAAATTGCCCATAGGTGTGAATGGTGGTATGTCTTTGTTTGTATATATGTGCCCTGCGATTGACTGGCGACCAGTCCAGGGTGTACCCCGCCTCTCGCCCAAAGTCTGCTGGGATAGGCTCCAGCATCCCTGCGACCCTAATGAGGATAAGCGGTATAGAAAATGAATGAATGAATGAATTTATTTTGTCTTTCTGTCTTTAATTAATTTATTTTTTCCCCAGAAAAAGGTCTTAAAAATGAAGGTTAATCACATATTCTAGTCAACACCGTAATTAATACAAGATGCATCACACTTTACAAATTAGCAAAATCTTTCAAGTTGGCTTTAACACAGATTGAGCATATTTTCTTGTGTTTTACATCCAATAGACAGGAATTCAATCATTCTGGGGTATCATTAAGTGTCTGCAATGCACCTGCTGGAATATGTCAGCAGCACATCTGCAGTGAGAGCCTCTTTTGTCTGGAGTGCAGAAAAATCCACAGCGGCACCAGACGTTATTGTTCATGCAGCACCTTACTCTAGGGCCCAGTGCTTCAACATTCTTATTCAGAAAGAGGCCTTCTCCTGGCTAACGCGCCTACCATCTCTTTGCTTTGCTACTAACAAACACACATTCACAAAGAAGGAAATCGATGAAACCGTGGATCAATAGGACTCCTCCACTGCCAAGCCCATCTTCTCCTCTTTAAAGATGATGTCGCTCAATAGTGAAATAGCTGAAGTCTGACATCAATAGTTCCCACCAATTGCTGGAATGCTTTATTAGCACACCCCCAGCAGACCAAACCTACAGTTTATCGTTTTTTATGAGGTGGTTTAGATGTATTAACACTAAAATCAGTTCAACAATGATTTTTCCATTTCTACAATTTAATTTACTTCTGTAGTATCCCACCGAAAAAGCCTCCATATCCCAGGTGGCCTCCACCTCTGTGATAAAACCCAAAGCTATCTCTGTACTGTGTCTTGACAGGTAAACTGTTCCCATGGGGATTAAAACTAGATAGTTTATTTTTAATTGTTATAGTACGTTATAAAAACATGAACAGTGTAATTTCTAGTTGCAAGAAGAAGTAGAAAACAAGAAACTATACAAGTTGAACAAATAAGGGAGGGTCATGAGGTTGGGCATCGAGCATCGATGGGAACTGGGACTAACATTCCGCTTCTCCCACAATTGTTCATTTTGTTAAATTTGGACCCCTATGATGATAGAGCAACCCGTTAAGCTGAAAAAATGAAATGAAAAGCTCCAATCCATTTCAGCCATGGACAGTGTGCGACAGCACTGGAAAGTTTGGCTGATATTACACAAAAAAATTAACAGTCGGCGCCATCCAGCATTTGTAACGCCATCATGTCTTGCAAAAGAGGGTTCACCGCTAACAGATTTAAACACCTCTGAAGTCACGGTGTACAAAGTTAAGTTACTTTGTCTATTCTGCATCATAAGACACTCTCCAACACATGAACAAGGGGATATGTGTAACTGTTTTTCAATTATGTTTTAAAAAATATGCATTCTTACCAAAAGCAACTTTGATATTTATATACTGGTTAAAAATAATGAGAAATGTATTCATTCATTCATTCATTTTCTATGCCGCTTGTCCTCATTAGGGTCGCGGGTATGCTCTAGCCTATCCCAGCTGACTTTGGGCGAGAGGCGGGGTACACCCTGGACTGGTCGCCAGTCAATCGCAGGGCACATATAGACAAACAACCAGTCACACTCACATTCATACCTATGGACAATTTAGAGTCACCAATTAACCTAACATGCATGTTTTTGGAATGTAGGAGGAAACCGGAGTACCCGGAGAAAACCCACACACGCACGGGGAGAACATGCAAACTCCACACAGAGATGCCCAACGGAGATTTGAACCCAGGTCTTC
>QODF01000137.1:119304-159888 GCA_024372805.1 Oostethus manadensis
CTTTGGGCGAGAGGCGGGGTACACCCTGGACTGGTCGCCAGTCAATCGCAGGGCACATATAGACAAACAACCAGTCACACTCACATTCATACCTATGGACAATTTAGAGTCACCAATTAACCTAACATGCATGTTTTTGGAATGTAGGAGGAAACCGGAGTACCCGGAGAAAACCCACACACGCACGGGGAGAACATGCAAACTCCACACAGAGATGCCCAATTAGATTCGAACCCTGAACCTCCTGACTATGAGGCCGACGTGCTACCCAATCATCCACCGTGCGGCATGAGAAATTTATGATAAAGTAAATCATTAAAATCATGGAGACTTTCAGACTCTGTCCAGTGCTCTCATTTAAAACATGCAAACTTTTAGGACCCAACCTTTGAAAAGAATCGCTCAAATTCAAACCACGCCCAAACCTAGTCACACATGTCTTTAAAATTTGTAAGTTAATAAGTCAAATAAAATGCTAGTTAAAATATAGCCTGAACAGTTAGTAAAGTTTTTATGAAGGCAGCAGTTTGAACCTGGAACAAAGTCACTTTGCATTACAAATTGTGTTAGACTTTGAAGGTTCACACTCTCTTTGACAACAAAAGAGAATAGAATAGATCATAGAATTTGTTGTCTGACACAGCATAAATGAGGGGGTGCTCCTCCAGAGTAGTGCACATTTATAAAACACAAAAAATATAAAATGTTTGATGAGATTCACAAACCATGAGATACACAAACCAGATCGCCAAAACAACAAGCTTTAAGTTTTGAATGATCTGATAAATAATAATATAATAATATCTAATCAAGCATCAGCAACTGTTTAGTCCACGGCAAGCCAAAATTCAACTCTGAACCCCTTCTTCTGTCTGGCCGCCCATCAGCTCTCCTATGGAACACATAAACACTATTTACAGAGATACCGTAAATAGTATCTCTTATATGCCCTATTTCTACTACATTAGTGTAAATGTGGCTAAAGGGGTTTTAGTTCATGTCTAAAGGGCTAATAAAGTTAAACAACATTTAAAAGGTTGTAAACAGGTTTTCTATACTCTAACTACAAAAATATTGTATTCATTAAAAAAGAATGCCACTCTAGCAGAATTCACTTATCACAGTTGGTGATAAACAATAAATGACATAACCAGGCCCGGCTTAACCCTTGTGGCTGGTCTGTAGTCTCACCAAGCATATGCTTTCATTTTCTTTGGTTTCACTCTAATGTTTCACTAAATCCTTTCAGTCTCTTCGAGTGTAGTTTTTCTTCAAAGCACTCATTTTAAACTAATTTCCGCACTGTATTTATATTCACAGACAGGTCATTAACAGAAAACCAAATAAATGTGAACTCACACTTTAAAACAATTGTTAGAAAAGATCAAATTGTCAAGCTACTGGTTCAGTAGTTTCTAGCTGTACCTGGACACAGACTCAACTATGGGTTAGACCGACACCATAAAATGTGGGGGCAGAAAAGGTCTTGGCAACAACTTACAATGAAGTATTAAAAAAAAATAATTAAAACGGGTAAGGATTGAAACTTATGACAAACCTTTCTCACAGTATAATTTTTTTATTTATATATCATACTGGTGTTTCGTACTCTGCACTTAAAAAATTAACACTATTTGTGCTTAGCTAACAGAAAGAAAGCAGAAGCTCGCCTCACAGGTGGAGGGCCTGCAACATTGCCCTTAATGCCAGCTGAGGAACTTGCTATAGGTCAAAATCCAGGAAGGCCAATGGCTTCTGGGATTCCTGGGGGGAGCTCATCTGAGCCAGCAACATCCCATGACGCTAGTACTTCCCTGAAATTTTTTTAACCATTTTTTATATAGCTTTTACTCTATCTACCCATCATTAATTCCCCCCCCACCCCCCCCCCAACAGTTACTGGTGGAATTATTACTCTCCAGAGTCTTCAGACGTCACTGAAGTCAACGAGGCTGTAAGTTTGCTCTACAGACATAAAAAAAAATCTCTCTATATATAATCAACTATTTGTTATTTCACTATGTTCTTCAGACAGAGGATATGGAGGAGGAAAATGAACTGCTCCCTAAGAGAAGCCCATTAAGGTAATGCTCTTAATAGTGATTGGTGGTCACTCACACATAATTAATTTTCTGACATTAATATTGACATTATCCTCCTTAACAGAGCATTGCTGAACAACAGGAGGATAATCCTTCAACTTCCAAAGCACAATTAAACAGTGTAAGTTTTGCAGTGCCAGATTTCATTCTTCTCAAAAAAATGTAATTACATATTTGAAATTATAATGCAATTTCTAGCTAATATCATTTGCCTGTGAAGGAGATGTACAAATTACATTTAACTAACAAAATGGAAAAAAAAATCATAGAGAAATGCTGTATCTCGACTGGCTCATAAAAAAGACCAATCTTGAAATAGAAATACTTCACCACAAGCTAGAGGTTGGTGCCTAGTCACTTATTTTATTTGTGTAACTGAACAATTAAAAAAATCACACGCACTGTTTTCTATTTGTAGGAAATAGCATTTAACGATACTAAGGTCCAGGCTGTGGGTCAGGGTAAGGAGTCAGCAGGGTGGGTTTACAAGGGTAACCCTTATCTCCCAGCAAGAAGCCATCAAATTCTCCTGAAAGACAAACATGTTATTTTTTTTCACAGACAATTGTGTGGGTGGTACATAATACAAAGACTACCTTACCCCGTACCAGTCTGTGGCTGAAGGTGGACTCGCAGTATATGCGGGAGTCATGGACATACACAGGCCACTTTGTCTCAACATTCGAAATGAAATGTGCTGCATCACATATGATCTTGACAGTTTACAGAATGGAGATGTTACTTGAGTGTAGGATGTTGTTTAACACTTAAGTAGCCTATTTACTGTACCTGCACATTAATGCTGTGTATAGACTTCCTATTAATGTACTCTCCTTTATTCTGGAAGGATGCAATGATTGGGACGTGAGTACCATCTATGCACCCTATTGCATTAGGTAATCCTTTGACAAATACAAATAAGATGACACGAGTTCACAGCAATCATGCTAATAAAATAGCTTGTAATTTATAATTATTGTTACGGTATTTTATGAGTCATTTACCTTCAATCCTGTGAAACTCATCTTTAATCACTGACTTGTCCAGGAAACACAACAAAAATGTGAAGAAATAATTTCAGAGCCACACACACTTTGCGGATAGATCTACACATTGTTGCTTCGCTTATATTCTCTGCATCTCCCAAATTGTATAAAAAACTACCATTTTCCGGGAAACGTAGTGCCACACAGAGAATTTGCTCTGCTGTTAAAACGTGTGCGCGTTTTGTTTTATTGGTGATGTACGGCTTGATGAGTGCTTGAATATATTTTAAAGAATGCAGTGAAAAACTGTAACGCTCCAATAGTTATGTTTCAGGTAATGAAAAAAAATTTAATCGGGGCCTAATCATACCTAACTCCATGCAAAGAAGCACAGCCTCTTCGTCAATAGGGTCCTCAATAAACAGACATGCCATGTTAGCAAAAAACGAGACTGGCAAAGTGAGTGGGAATTTGATTCAAGGAAATTAAGCGCACATACTTCTGAAAAGGGGAGGAGACTGAGATAAACTTAGGGTTTCAAGCACAAAACTTGCTACAGACCGTTTAGTTTCAGGGACACTGTTACCGCAGCAAATGACTCAGAGTTAAACTTAACTTTCTTTGTGAAAATGGCTAGAGCAGGGGTCCCCAAACTTTTTCAAGTGAGGGCCACATAACTTTTCCCCTCTCAGATAAGGTGCCGGGGTCAGTTTTTAAAAGAAAAAGGTTGATTATCGCAGGGCTGTCTAAATGTAGACAATTACTGTATTGTTTTCCAAAAAGCCACAGATAACCAAATATAAATAACCCTTTCCGGGATCTTTTTAGGAAAAAAAGTCAGAAAATAAATAATATCACTTTTAATGAAATAAATAACACAATTTCTGAAATAAATAATAACCAAGTAACCCTCTCTCGGTTCTTCACAGAAAAGAAGCTCGTATCCACCTTATTCCTAGCCCCCATGAGCCTTTGCGTGAAATATGGGTGAAACTTCTGGTAGACACCGGAACCGGCGTTTTATTTACATTACAACTGTTGAGCTGATCGCGCAATTCCTCTTTTTTTTATTTGACAGCTACATAAAATAAAAATGTGGGAACATCAGCTGCCATGTCTTAAACGAGGCGATGTAACATTTCGTTGCCTACTAAAATCGAAAAAATGGCCAAACATCACCTTTAGTAGCATTTTTAGCTACTTTCTCAACTCTGTTGCGGCAGATGGCGAGACGATGAAGCTCCGAGGCATATCAATACCTTCATAGCGGTAAGGTTGGTCGGGTTTTGTTGAAATATGTTCTAAAAGCAGATGTTGAGCCAATAATCCGTGCGATTGATACTTTAAAGATAACTGAGCAGGTAGGTAACTTTACCCCTATTTGTGCTGTGGTAGCACACAATGCTGATCTTAGTAACGTTATGGCTTCACGTCCTTGTGTTTACATGCTGCACTGCCGTCAGGTCTCTGCAGTACCCGGCGTCTCTTTGCTGGTGGTTTGGAGTATCACAAACATAATGTTTGGATGTTAGCACAACCACGAGCCGCACAACATGTCCCTGAGCTGCGCAATGCCCTTTTTGTACATTTCGGAGATTAAGTAAACACACTTTGTATGACGTTTGTATGCACCGCTACAGCTAATGAAACCGCCAACTCGAATTGATAACAATAGCGCATTGAAACTTCCGGTTGCGATACCGGAAGTTCCACCCATAACCCGTATTATGCCAGCAGCCTTGGGGATAAGGTGGATTGGCCCTGTTTACACCTAGCAGATGTTTTTAAAACCAAATATTTCACCCCTTTCCGTGTAGGGTTTTTTTTTTTTGTCCACATTGCCTTAAGAAAACTGCATCCACACTCTGAATTGCGTTTTTAAGTGCATTTACAAGCATGCCATACTTGTAGGCGGCAGTAGTTAGCCAAATACTGCTCGTCTCTTGACGTCACTTCTACATTACGTCACACAAAGGCAGGTACTTGTCCGTGCACACGTGACGTTTGATTATTTTTGCATAATAAAAAAAAATTCATGTCAACAATCAGCGTGAGGGAAAAACAAAGAAGATACATACAAAATAAAAAAGACCAGCAAAGCTTTTTTTTTAACAACTTTAACTGTTTAACAACAAATGCAACTTACAATAACAACCAGTGAAAACACAAATGAGTGCAACAAGCGTCACACAAGACATCCATTGAGTTTCCCCATGCGAGGGGAGATAACTTTGGCTTTCCTAACCACAAAAATGAAGACTATAAGAAGCATATTTTGCCTGGCAGTGGATAACGGACTCAGGGCTCGTTCTTATACTCCCCCATGTAGCAAGTTTGATCAGAGGTATTGGGAGGTAAATCCAAATAAAGGGAGAGATAAACACAGCTATTTATCCATCATGCCAAATCAAAACAGACGTCTGGGCTAATTACCTTTCCCTGTCAGCACAGAAACTACATGAGCCTTACAACAGCAGATCAGCAAAGAGCAAAGTACCTCTCCCTGCCCAGCTTTTTTATACTTTAGGATGTTGTTGTCTTCTCCGCCTTCGCCTTGACAACAGTTCTTTGTTCGCTGTCTGCAGCAACCATCTTGCTTCCCATGGAGCATTCTGCGATCGGGCCAGTTCCGGTGTTATCTTATCTGCAGCTGCGCTTCCCTCCTCTTGTCACGCTCTGCAGTTGCCGACCTTGGTGTTGCCTTGTCTTGCTTCTCATGGTAGCCAAAGATGTTGATACCTTGGGAACTTGATGTTCCAACATTGTCCTCCTTCTTGTTGTTCTGTTTCTATGTGTGTATGTGTGTGTGTGTGCGAAGTTAGTAGCTATGTGCCAAACTGCCAAGTCCTACAATAACTGTCATATTTCCTTCACCCAGCACTACCACAATGTCTCCTGGCATCAAAACAAATGATTTGGTGTTGGACAGTTCTGCTCCCTCGCCCGGTACTTCCATCTCATTCAGCGTGTGATTTTGCGTCAGACGCCAAGCAGGTGAGCAGTATACCCGCTGTCAAACAAAGGTAAGAGCTGCTTGAGGTATGTGTGTAGAGTGGTGACGTTGATCCGGAGAAATCCTTAAATCGCCACTTTGGCCGGAGCTTTTAGAAACCCTAATTTTAATGAGAAAAGATCCCGGGGACGTGTGAATAGCAGGGCAAAATTCAGAAAAATATCTCCCATTTGCAAGACCTATGGCTGCGTGTAGACAGGGCCAGTCTAGTTTGTATGGCGGGACTGAAAAAGAAAATCATAATGCGTCCCTGGTATTGGTCGGGGGGCCGGGTCAAATGTGGGGGCGGGCCGTATCCTGGGGACCACTGGGCTAGAGTTGACTCTATTACTCTGGTTTATTTAACCACTCTGCTTGAAACTGAAAACCCTGAGGTGGCCTCATTTCAGGGTTAACTAACTCAGAGTTTTCAATAAATCTGCTTCGTGAAATGGACCGCAGGACGGCCCATCCATCCATCCATTTTCCAACGCTTATCCAAGTCCGGGTCGCGGGGGCAGCAGCTTCAGTAGGGAAGTCCAGACTTCCCGGTCCCCAGCGACCTCTTCCATCGGGAGGACACCAAGGCGTTCCCAGGCCAGCTGTGAGACATAGTCCCTCCAGC
Source organism: Oostethus manadensis (assembly GCA_024372805.1). Lineage (NCBI taxonomy): Eukaryota > Metazoa > Chordata > Actinopteri > Syngnathiformes > Syngnathidae > Oostethus > Oostethus manadensis. Next base: position 126,010 of record QODF01000137.1, read on the forward strand.
GTGTCCTAGGTCTTCCCGGGGGCCTTCTCCCGACTGGGCATGCCCGAAACACCTCACCAGGGAGGCGCCCGGGAGGCATCCGGACTAGATGCCCGAGCCACCTCAACTGGCTCCTCTCGATGTGAAGGAGCAGCGGCTCTACTCTGAGCTCCTCCCGGATGGCCGAGCTCCTCACCCTATCTCTTAGGGTGAGTCCAGCCACCCTACGAAGGAAACTCATTTCCGCCGCTTGTATCCGCGATCTCATTCTTTCGGTCATGACCCATAACTCATGACCATAGGTGAGGGTGGGAACGTAGATCGATCGGTAAACAGAGAGCTTTGCCTTCCGGCTCAGCTCTCTCTTCACCACGACGGTCCGGTACAGCGACCGCATTACTGCAGACGCTGCACCGATCCGTCTGTCGATCTCACGCTCCAACCTTCCCTCACTCGTGAACAAGAACCCGAGATACTTGAACTCCTCCACCTGAGGCAAGACCTCACTCCCAACCCGGAGGGTACAGTCCACCCGTTTCCGACTGAGAACCATGGCCTCGGATTTGGAGGTGCTGAGTCTCATCCCAGAAGCTTCACACTCAGCTGCAAACCGCTCCAGTAAACGCTGAAGGTCACAGCCTGATGAGGCCATAAGGACCACATCGTCTGCAAATAGCAGAGACGAGATCCTAAGGTCACCAAGCTGGACTCCCTCAACACCTTGACTGCGCCTAGAAATTCTGTCCATGAAGATTATGAACAGAATCGGTGACAAAGGGCAGCCTTGGCGGAGGCCAACGTTCACCGGAAACAAGCTCGACTTACTGCTGGCAATGCGAACCAGGCTCCTGCTTCGATTGTACAAGGACCGAATGGCACGTAGAAGCGGACCATCAATCCCGTACTCCCGGAGCACCCCCCACAGGACACCACGAGGGACACGGTCGAATGCCTTTTCCAGGTCCACAAAGCACATGTAGACTGGTTGGGCAAACTCCCACATACCCTCGAGTACCCTTGCAAGGGTGTAGAGCTGGTCCAGTGTTCCGCGACCGGGACGAAAACCACATTGCAGCTCCTCTAACCGAGGTTCGACTAACGGTCGTACCCTTCTCTCCAGCACCCTGGAGTAGACTTTCCCAGGAAGGCTGAGGAGTGTGATCCCCCTATAGTTGGAACACACCCTCCGGTCACCCTTTTTAAAAATGGGGACCACCACCCCGGTCTGCCAGTCCAGAGGTACTGTTCCTGACTTCCATGCAATGTTGTAGAGGCGTGTCAACCAACACAGTCCTCCAACATCCAGAGCCTTGAGAAATTCTGAGCGGAACTCGTCTACCCCCGGAGCCTTGCCACTGGGGAGTGATTTGACTACCCCAATTACCTCAGCCACGGTGATAGAACTGTCCACGTACGTATCCTCAGACTCTGCTTCCTCTATGGAAGGCATGTCAGTGGGATTGAGAAGGGCCTCGAAGTATTCCTTCCACCGACCAACTATATCCACAGTCGTGGTCAGCAAGCCCCCGTCCGCACTGTAAACAGTGTGAACTGGGGGCTGCTTCCCCTTTCTGAGGTGTCGGACGGTTTGCCAGAACCTCTTCGAGGCCGACCGAAAGTCGTGCTCCATAGCCTCACCGAACTCCTCCCACACCCGAGTTTTTGCCTCGACCACCGCCGAAGCCGCGTGCCGCTTGGCCTGCCGGTACCTGTCAGCTGCTTCGGGAGTCCCGCAAGCCATCCATGCTCGATAGGACTCCTTTTTCAGCTTGACGGCAGCCCTAACCCCCGGTGTCCACCATCGGGTTCGGGGCTTGCCACCACGACTGGCACCGACCACCTTGCGGCCGCAACCACAACTGGCTGCCTCAGCAATAGAGGCACGGAATACGGCCCATTCGGACTCAATATCCCGGTCCTCCCTCGAGATGCAGGCGAAGCTCTGCCGGAGATGAGAGTTGAAGACTCGACGAACGGGAGACTCTGCCAGACGTTCCCAGCACACCCTCACTACGCGTTTGGGTCTGCCAGGTCTGTCCGGCATCCTTCCCCGCCATCTAATCCAACTCATCACCAGGTGGTGGTCAGTTGACAGCTCAGCCCCTCTCTTCACCCGCGTGTCCAGAACATACGGACGCAGGTCTGATGATACGACCACAAAGTCGATCATAGACCTGCGACCTAGGGTGTCCTGGTGCCAAGTGCACTTATGGGCATCCTTATGTTCGAACATGGTGTTCGTTATGGACAAACTGTAGTTCGCACAGAAGTCCAGCAACAACACACCGCACGGGTTCAGGTCAGGGAGGCCGTTCCTCCCAACCACGCCCCTCCAAGTCACACTGTCATTGCCCACATGGGCGTTGAAGTCTCCCAGTAGAACTATGGAGTCACCAGCTGGGGTGCTCTCCAGCACCCCTCTGATAGACTCCAAGAAGGCTGGGTACTCTGAACTGCCGTTCGGCGCATAGGCACAAACCACAGTCAGGACCCTTTCCCCAGCCCTAAGGCGTAGGGAAGTGACCCTCTCGTTTACTGGGGATGACTCCAACACAGAGGCACCAAGCCGGGGGGCTAACAATAAGCCCACACCAGCTCGCCGCCTCTCCCCAGCGGCAACTCCAGAGAAGAACAAGGTCCAGCCCCTCTCAAGGAGTTTGGTTCCAGAGCCTAAACTGTGGGTTGAGGTGAGTCCGACTATATCTAGTCGGAATCTCTCCGCCTCTTCCACAAGCTCGGGCTCCTTCCCCACCAGAGAAGTGACATTCCATGTCCCAAGAACCAGATTTGGTCGCCGAAGCCCAGGTCGCCCGGACACCCGCCCTCGACCACTGCCCAAATCACACAGCACCGGACCCTTATGCTTGCCCCTGCAGGTGGTGGGTCTGCGGGGGGGAGTTCCCGTGCGGCTTCTTCGGGCTAGGCCCGGCCAGGTCCCACGGGTGAAGACCTGACCACCAGTCGCTCGCCTGCAAGCCCCTCCCCCAGGCCTGGCTCCAGGGTGAGGTCCCGGTATCCCACGTCCGGGTGAGGTGCGGTCACTCCTCTTGTTTTTTTCCTCTTGTTCCAGGTCTTCTGAATCACTCTTAGTCTAGCTCGTCACCTAGAACCTGTTTGCCTTGGGAGACCCTACCAGGGGCTTAAAGCCCCCGACAACATAGCTCCTAGGATCACTTGGGCACTCAAACCCCTCCACCGCGGTAAGGTGATGATTCACGGAGGGGCCGCAGGACTGCAATATAATTTATTTACTATGACAAGGACATTGATTACTATTTAACACATTGTCACATTACCTTACTGTATTTTAAACTTACTAATTGTAGGGAGTCTACAAATGTATTGAAATAGATATTCCACTGGTGCAAGATTAAATAAGATTTGCTTCTTCCTAATCCTTTTGGACATCTGGGGCTGTCTTAAATGATGTATTCAAATGTAATTTATATGCACGTTCAAATAAAATTAAACCATTACAATTACTATCTTGCTTTTTTTTTTCTGGGCTTAATATTTTGATCAGGTTTGCCATTCTTTTATTCTCAATACACTGCATGTACCAAACAAACCTGCAGTCTCGCTGTCTTGCGGAAGTATTTATTTAATGAAGGCAAGGAGGGTATCCTTTCTCTTAAAATATTAAATTTTCCATTATTTTTTACCATTATTTTATCTTTCACGAAGTACTTATTGTGTTTCTGCTACAAAGTAGGTTGGAAGAGTTTACCCACGTAATGAACACATCTAGCAGTGCTATAAGAATAACAATGGGAACAATTGGCACCCCATTTGGATTTCAGATTACTCAGTGGCACAAAGCAAAAGAAATCAGCGATGTATGCAGGTGACAAAGAGACAAACTACAGATCTCATAAAAGAGGTATGGTGTCTCATTATGAGGTGTGAGAAGATGTAAATCAGAGTTTTAAAATGGAAATTTGAAATTCTCACGTAAAAGCACAGATGTATGCTGCAACAGTGGGTTGAGTTTGAAGATATCACGTCGGTTCAGCCCTATCTTGGGAGTTATCCTCATTTGACTAAATTAGCAGAAATCAAGCTCAGTTAACGCGCCGATACTAATGAAATTCCAAGGTTAAAGTGAAGAGTTGAGCATTGATCAGTGCTTTCTGGTTTCCATGCCTGTAATGAAAATGGAAAAAAGCACAAGGCCACGCAATGGAGGACAAGGCCAACAACTACATATACATGTTGTACTATACTGTAATTCAAGAATGGGGACACTCTGACAACAGGTTGCACGGTGGCTGAGTTTGCATGTTCTCCCCGTGCGTGTGTGGGTTTTCTCCGGTTACTCCGGTTTCCTCCCACATTCCAAAAACATGCAAGTTAGGTTAATTGTCAACTCTAAATTGTCCATTAGAGTGTGAATGTGAGTGTGACTGCTTGTTTGTCTGCCTTGCAGTTGACTAGGGTGTACCCCGCCTCCCTCCCAAAGTCAGCTGTGATAGGCTCCAGCCATCCCGCGACCCTAATGAGGATAAGCGGTATAGAAAATGGATGGATGGATGGAGTGTGAATGTGTGTGTGAATGGTTGTATGACTGTCCTGCGACTGACTGCCGACCAATCCGGTGTGTACCTCGCCTCCCGCCCAAAGTCAGTTGGGATAGGCTCCAACATACCCGCGACCCTATTGAGGATGAGCGGTATAGAAAATGGATTAATGGACTCTGACAACACAATGATCCCATGCATTAATGTGTGCATTCTTCACCAGCATGACATAATTAACTCAACCAAAATAAGCGGTAACTAAAAAGTAAAGGAAGTAGCTATAGTGATAGCAAGCAAATAGGATAAGCTTCTAGATAGATTTAGCAGCTTTGTCTTTAGCAGTAGCCCATCTGTTAGTTTGAGCACGTATGGAGATTTGCGCTGGACATTGGATGGATTGATGAAATGGTTTGAGATAAAGGGGGCGCTGGAATACTTAATTACTCACCAGCTACATCTCTGCACTTGTTTTACGAGAGGTTCTAGTTGGTGCCTCAAGGGATAAAACCAAAAATAATAGTGGGTCACTCAGCTTTTCATCTGTAAACCTTGGAAAACCTTTGACCAAAGAACATCAATTAATTTTTAAATTTTTATTTGCTCAATTGCAGACTCAGCTGTGATAAATGAATTTCCACGAAGTAAGATTCAATATTAATAAATGTAATATTTGGACAGATGTGTAGAGGACGGTATGTGATGTCGGAGGTTTGAGTTATTGGAGTTGACTTTTAGCTTGCTGTGGGTTTTGGCCCCAACAGTGGCCCTTGTTATTATTCTGATTTTTATGTTATTATTATGCCTGTTGCGAGAGAATGTTAAGTTGCAATAAACGTCTAACGATCACGAGTGACCCTGGTCTCACCACACACTGACACAGTGTGGCCAATGTAGAATACAGCACTACATTCACAATTAGAATGCTTCTTCTGCTTGCATTGTTGTTTGTTTAGATAGTTCATGTAGGCATTTGTAGCCCAAAATAAGTAAACATTTCTTAAATGTGCATATTCATAACAGGCTGTATTTAACAACAAAACAGTGACCATTTATTAATTGACTACATAGTAAAAAAACGCAATGGAATAACGGTGCTATGTTTAAATGGCAATGTACCTGTCCCATTACCTTGAGAATTGTTTCTGTGCGAGAGATGAACTTGGTTTTGCTTTGATTGTACTTCTGTTACACAGATTGCAAAGCACAGTTTGCAAAGTCCTCACTGAGTTGCATGTTCACAACAAACATTTATCATCTAAGTCCTACATCTTACATCATGCATCTTACATTGTAAGACACAAGGCAATATACTGTAGCTGAGGCTATGTATACGTTTATAGTGAAATAAGTGTTTTTCCAGCTTTGAATAGCAAGCTAAATCCCAGCCAGACCTCCTCTTCCACATTGCACCGAGCAACAAAATCAGATATGCGACAATGAGGAACAGGGGAAGGTTCCAGTGAAAATAAATGACTATTCATCCTAATCAGGATGCTGCAAAGAATCAGTGAGATTAGTGTATATTAGTACATTGAAAATAGGCCAGTGCATGGAAACGATACTATTATTATTCTAGTGCTTAGCATTCATCTTGGCATCATGATAACAAGGAAAAGGGAAGAGACAGAAAAGTAATTTTTCAGACATATGTACTGTAATTTCTGTTATATTAGCCACACTATTGAACTTTGCTATTGCACTGTATGTTCTCGTTGACCTGGTAATTAATTAGGTATGGGTGGAATTCACTGGCGCGTTCACGGGTAATTAGAAATAAATGGCTGCAGCTAGTTGCTGTGTGTGTTTAGGACAAACGTGCAATGCTTTTCTCCGGCGTTTCCAAACCTTTTTAACATGGCAGGTTATGCCAACAGGTTATTGGCCCAGTAAAGAGTTTGGGAGCCGATGGAGCCAGTTATGTTTTGAAAGAGATTAAATTATTTATGAACGGTGAGAAACAAACTTTTGGCACACTTTTAGCACATCTGAGTCTGTGTCTGCTTACCATATACCACAGTAATGTCATTTGCAATCTTGTCTCTGAGGTGCTGGGAACCAAGGACTATGATTACTGATTCATCTCAGTTTAACAGTAAAAAGTTTGAGGTCATCCAGCTCTTTGTCTTTAAGCCACACCTGGACTTTAAACATCTGACCTGTTAGGTTAGGTTTCTTTAATAAGTACAGTTATGTGTCATCTGCATAGCAATAAAAATTAATGATGTGTTTTCTAATGATATTACCTAAGGGCGACATACACTGAACAATACGGGTTCAAACACAGAACCCTGTGGGATTCCATGACAGACCTTTACATTTCTGGATTCTTTATTACTAAAGAATACAAACTGATAAATAGGACTGAAACCATCGTAATGCAGTTCCATTAATGCCAAGGGCACATTCAAATCTCCCTATTAGAATTTGGTGATACTAGGCTTTTGTCTTGGGCGGTGAGGAGGTTGTTGATTAGTTTTAAGCAAATGATGTAACTGATTGGCAACTACTTTCTCTAGAATCTTGGAGAAAATTGGAAGGTTGGCTATTGGTCTGTAGTTAGCTAAGACATGTGAATTAAGGTTAGGTTGTTTTAGGAAGCGGTTTAATTACAGTCACATTGAATTAGGGATGTCCAAAACCGATCTTCAGGATTGGTTTCGGCTGCCGAATTGCCTGTACAGTCATACCTTGACTTACAAGCGCATTAACTCTTTGCGGGAGACATTCTTTCCAAACGAATTAATTAAATTAAATAATTATTACCATCAACCCTAATAACCATTATAGCTAGTAATCGAAAATATCTTGTATGTATAAAACTCATATATACTGTACAGTAAATCTACTGTATATATTTACAGTAAATCTAATGTTTAGTTATAACACATTGATATAATTAAAGTGCTGATTGATATGCTGATATATGATGATGGAATAATAATAGGTAATGTAACATGAGTATAGGTGTATATACTGTAGAGTTATAGAGTATAACACATTAATGATAATGCATATTGTACCTGTGTGTAGGTGTACTATCCTGATTATGTATTTATGATTATGATTATGTGTTAATGGCTATAGTGTAATGAACAGGGGGTGGGAGGAAATAAGCTCGTCTTCTTCCCACTCCTTTTCAAGGCAATTGTATTTTGTCTATATGTGTACTTTGATTGTTTCATTCTGTGTATCTTGTGTGGTTCAAAATAAATAAATCAATCAAGGCTGTGCAATTGGACAATTAGTTTAAAGGGGGGTGTTCAAAAAAGAGCAGTATCTGCAGTTGACTTTACAAAAACAAAACTATTTTGTACAAATGTTTTTGTTTCTACGATTTGACACTCATGTGAATCACTAAACTAATATATAGTTTTATGAGCTCAGTTTTTTATAACTGCTTCACATCTGTGTGGCATGGAGTCAACCAACTTGTGGCACCTTTCAGCTGTTATTCCACTCCAAGATTCTTTAGCAACATTCCAATTTTGACTTCAAAAACAGCATTTTTTGCTGTCACTCAACAAGTCACTCCACAAGTTCTCTATTGGCTTAAGGTCCGGGAATTGGGCTGGCCACTCCATAACATTAATTTTGTTGGTTTGGAACCAAGATTTTGCCCGTTTACTAGTGTGTTTGGGGTCATTGTCTTGTTGAAACAGCCTTTTCAAGGGCATGTCCTCTTCAGCATAAGGCAAAATGACCTCTTTGAGCATTTTGACATATGCAAACTGATCAAGGATCTCTAGTATACGAAAAATAAGCCCAACACCACACCCACATCATAATGTTTGCACCACCATGCTTCACACTGTGTCCAGAAAATGTTCCTCTATTTCTCTTTAGGTCAGTTGATGTTTTCTTTAGCAAATTGTAACCTCTTTTGCACATGTCTTTTTTTCAACAGAGGGACTTTCTTGAGAATAGATTTGCTTCACACAGACTTCTTCTAACTGTCACAGTACTTACAGGTAACTCCAGACTTTTGTATCATCCTGGAGCTGATCATTCTGGTTATTCTTCAATGCATTTTGATAGTTGTCTTCTGTTTTCTGCCACGGTTTTGCCCTCCATTTTAAGGTATTGGAGATCATTTTAGCTGAACAGCCAACCTTTTTTTTTCACCTCTTCATAAGTTTTCCCTTCTCCAGTCAACTTTTTTTATCAAAGTACACTGGTTTTCTGAGCAATGTCGACTGATTTTCCTCAGGCTTTCAACAAATGCTGGTTTCATCCTTAAATAGGGACCACTTGATTCACATATGTTTTTTCACAGAATTGATCACTGATCACTGATTGAATGCCACACTGCTATTTTTTGAACACACACCTCTCAACTAATTGCCCAGATGCACAGCCTTGATAGCGTGCATTTCATGAAAGCTTCGTCTTGTTTGTTTTCTGAGAATCTACTGCACCTACTGGTAACTTTGCCATGTAGCAATAAAAATATACTAATAACAAAGATTAATGTGGTTATTCACCATGTTATGCATATAAATATGTGAAGGTAAAACTAGATAAATGTTGTGAAAGGGGATTTTTGTTGGTTATGACAAAAAGAGCCTATCGGGAACCTATAGGGAAAGTATTTTGAAATAGACTGGTCAAGTTTGTCACAAAGTACTAAAATACTACTGAATGTGACAGAAAATACGCATGACCAAGTTGAACATAGGACGAGAGTTGAAACCCGAAGTCCTAAAACCATCCATCCATCCATCCATTTTCTATGCTGCTTATCCTCATTAGGGTCACGGGGATGCTGGAGCCTATCCCCGCAGACTTTGGGCGAGAGGCGGGGTACACCCTGGACTGGTCGCCAGTCAATCGCAAGGCACATATAGACAAACAACCAGTCACACTCACATTCATACCTATGGACAATTTAGAGTCACCAATTAACCTAACATGCATGTTTTTGGAATGTGGGGGGAAACCGGAGTACCCGGAGAAAACCCACACACGCACGGGGAGAACATGCAAACTCCACACAGAGATGCCCAACGGAGATTTGAACCCAGGTCTTCCAGATCTCCTGACTGTGTGGCCAATGTGCTAACCACTCAGCCACCGTACGGCCCAGTCCTAAAACCAATACAACAAAAGTAACTCCACCAGATACAAAAGCAGCCAGTGTACACGCTACACACAAAGAGAGAGAAGACCGACCCCCTATAAGGTTATAGTCTAGTGGCTGGCATCAATTAAAATGAGACTTTTTCTCCTACTGCTGATACGACGTATGTATGAGTTTTAATGCAGCTTGCTGCTCAGTATGATTTAGAACTACATTAAAGGATGTTGAAACTGCATATCTGCATGCCCCTGTAGACTGGGAAGAGCCTGAACAACCAAGAGTTTGCAGAAAGAGGAGCACAATTACTGTCTAAACTTAATACGTCAGTTTATGGTTTGAAACAGTCACACCGAAACTGGAAGAGAATATGCACCATTTCCTTATTGAGAATGGGTTTGTTCAAAATTCAGCTGACTTTTTTGTCTAAATTGAACAAAACGGCAAGGAAAAGATCTAATGATCATATGGGTTGACGACTTTCTTAGTGCAGCGAGTGACCGTCAAACACTCAAAAAGGTAAAGGAAATGTTGGGAGATAAATTCAAAATTAAAGATCTTAGAAAATGTTTCTTAGGCATCCATTTTGTACAGAAAGAAAGTGAAGTAAAAATGACTCAGAAAAGATGCATTGCAAACATTTGGGAGAAGTTTGACATGGCAACACCATGTAAAATCAAAATGCAATTTGACATTTAAGGTGAACCTGCTGATTCAAAAAGACATCAAAGTAGTTTAATTTATGTAATGAGCCAATGCTTTATTGTTAGCAAATTGTTACAACATCTATCTGAACCTAAAGAGCAACATTGAGTAGCAGCTAAATGTGTGTTATAGTGATACAGATTGGGCAGCAGACCAGAATGATGAATGAAGTGTTACAGTTACTGTTTTACTTTGAGAGTGGGCCCATCATTTACTGGAAGTCTAAGGCCCTGTCCACATGTAGGCGGGTATCTCACAAAACATAGTTATTTATAATCTACAAAAGCCCACAGATATATGGCACTAGAAATGGAGGTTTCCCAAACTTCCAGCCAAATTTTAGATTTGGAGAAAAATCTGGTTATATGTTTGGGTATGGAACGCAAATAACCAGAGTTTTATGTTTCCAAACGTCCCTGCCTGCGACAAAGCATGCTGCGATGTCACACACACGACCTGCATTTACATCAGAAACAACATGCCTCGTTTTATGTTTTGCGGAAGTGATGGGATGACAGAGGATGATTCTGAATGGGTAGAATTTAAGTAACTATTGCCACTTGGCATTGGCATGCTCATGACTGTGGTTCCCAATGCATTTATGCGGTTACATGAGCATGCATCTTTTTAAACATGAGGTGTTTTTTGCACCGACACCTACATCATTTACTCCGTTTGCATTTGTGACAGCGCTTCTTTGATGTCACGTGCGGTGGTAATTATTATTTTTAAAATGTATGAACATAAATGGTCAATAACCATACTTTTTATATGTAATACAGTATTTTGGGGATTATTTTATTAATGACTCTTATTAAAATACTTAGCTAGTATGCAGATGTTTCTGTCATCTTTATTCCCCAAAACCAATATACCTAAAAATGTACGCAACGCCTGACCAAAAAAAAAATCGCCACCTGGGGTTGCTGCAGTTGGTCAGGTCTAGGTTATGCAACACTATGTGCTTAAAGAAGACTGATTGCGGGATGTAAGAATTGTGTAGCTGTGTAAGGCAGCAATTTTTTGTTTACAAGGAAGCTAAAGATCTGCCTACCGCACAGGCACAACTTCTCTGCTCTCACAGCTGTTTTGTAAACAAAGCACAGTTCCATGCCGCATTCTTTGATAGTCCCCCAGCTATATCCAAAATCCAAGTCTTTACTATTGACTTCTCTGTTTTTTGGTTGTTCCTGAACTTTTTTGACCGTTATGATGGATCTTGGTAATAGCGTTTTCCGAAATACATTATTAAACAATTAGTAGTAGTTCTGAAGTATACAATACATCATAAGATTAGAACATGACCTGTTCAAAAGTCCCTTTCCAATCAACTTTTAATCAAAGTATGCTGCTCTTCTGAACAATGTCTTCAACGACCCATTTTCCAGAGAAATGCATGTTTACTTACTGATGCTTGCACCACTATGCCTCAAAGTGTACTATGGCTTCAATTCAGAGTTGGGTGGTCATCTCACAAACTGTCTGCAGCCCTTGGACTCAAAAAGAACAATTTCACTCTGATCAGTCCACAAAATGTCCCTCCATTTTTTAGATAGTCAATGTGTTCTTATGGAAAATTCTAACCTTTTCTGCACATGCCTTTTTTTTACAGAGGGACTTTGCAGGGCATTCTCGTAAATAGATTAGCTTCACACAGACTAACTGTCACAGTACTTTGAGGTAACTACAGATTGTCTTCGATCAGCTTGGAGCCATTCTAGCTATTCTTCAATCCATGTTGATAGTTGTCTTCTGTTTTCTGTCACGTGTCTCTTATTTTGCACTCCCTTTTAAGATATTGGAGATCATTTAACTCAAAAGCCAAACAAATTTTGCACCTCTTGATAAGTTTTCCCCTCTCCAGTCAACATTTTAATCAAAGTATGCTGTTCTTCTGATCAATGTCTTGAACATTTTCCTCAAGCTTTCAAAGAGAAATGCATGTTCAACAAGTGCTGTTTATATCTTTTTAACACCCCCCTTTTGACTAATTGTCAAATTGCACACCCTTAAGAGCGTGCATATCATAGTGCTGGGTCTTGTTTGTTTTCAGAGAATCTACTGCACCTAATGGTAACTTGTTTGCCATGTAGCATTACAAATATACTAACGGTACTTAATCTGGTTAGTCACATTGGACTGCTATCATTTTGAACACTACTATATAAGCCACACTGCTTTATAAGCGGCAGTGTTCAAAGTTTAAGAAAAATGTAGCAGCTCATACACCGGGAAATTATAGTAGTTCAAACGCACTGTGGTGGCTTTAAAGGCAGAATTATACAAAGTTGCCATTTTCCAATACATTTTAAATAAATTGTGTGACAGAATTTGTTTAAGGGTTACCCACTAAGTAGCAGTCATACACTGTTGTCTTTTTATGTGCTTGGGTGTTGCATGAGAAAATCCACATGGTGGATTTATGCGGGATACATGGAAGTCGACAAGCACATCGGAAACAAATTTGTACCAGTTTATGTGACAAATGAAACAACCTGACTGGATGAACTTGCAAATAACAGTGAGGTTTCCTCAATTCATTTCATTTGAGTGACTCTGGTGCTCCGTAAGTAAAGCATATGAACCTTGGATGGGTATGGGGAGGGGTGACAAGCCTTTTTGGCGTAATGTATTGTGATCATCATACAACTTTAGATATGTGCTTACTGCATGGAAAAGCCACTATCCTCAGCTGCAGGAGCAGTTAAAGTGTGTTCTTAGACCTTGGTTGACACTTTGACAAAAAGCGCAAAATGGGAGCAATCCTCCTCCCTTTTGACTAAGAAAAGAGTGTGGAGGGAGATGGTTGAGATGAAGTGGATTTTCTTTCCTGTCAGGAATCAGTCATGTGGAAGCAAGCAGCCTTCACCTTGCAGCTGTTTAACACTTTTAATTGTGGCTGGTTGCTGTGCTCGCCAGGGAAGGTACTTCTCTTGATATGCTATCATGTTTAATCTTTACTGAAAATTATTGATGCTACTTCAAATTCAGGGTTACACTTTCTGCATTTGTAGCATATTGATTTCAAGTTAAATCAGGATTTGGTGTTTGTCTCCTTTATTTGGAAAGGTTACTAGCGCTTTCATGTGGATATAGAGTATGCTGTTTGGTGGTTGAATTTTACCTATTATTAGTCCAAAATATGCATATTGAAGCAAATCCTATGAATGTTCTGCCTAGATTATGCATTTTAAGCATAACAATTGATAAATGAACTAAAATGCAAATATATAAGGCATTTATATGACACATTCAAAGATGTGATGTGGAGTATTTCACATCGGGTACTAGGTGTCATTAATGTTGCTGTTCAATGAGACACAGAATGCCAGACTTGATCACTGGAGCTTTTATTGCAGGTTTGAATTGTCTCACAACAGACAATAATTCCTAATAAATATCCCTAATCAAAGCACGGGCTACTGTTGCTGCAGTGATCTACTCCAAGCTAAAACTCATTATTAGACTAGAGAGCTCTAATAATTCTAAAAAAAATACAGTATTAAATGGTCATAGAGGTTTTCTATTCACTAACTATGAACGCATTCTACTTATAAATAAGGAATCCCAACAGCTGGACAAAGCGGCCGAGACTGAGAAGCTGTCGAGTGGTTGACCCTTGGGATGCAGAGACAGGAAAACAGGCTGCAAAATAAAAACTCTGTTAATAAACAAAAGCAGCTACAGAAATACAATGTGCAGAAACAATTAACAAAAACCAACAGATGAAAAGAGCTCTGTGAACACACACAGGGTAATCTAGGCAGAAGCAAACAGGAAGGAAAACATCTATGTGACAGCACCGGCAAGGAAAATGGAGGTGCCAAAAGTAATGAACCAGCGCAGTCCCTGCTTATAAACCCAACCAACTGACATTGGAAACAGCTGTGCCTAATTCCCATGGCGTCAAGCAGCTGCAGCTCACCACCATCAGGAAATGCAGCCCTCCAAAACAAGAGGACAGGAAGCGATGGCTCCTGTCCTGCTTGTCTTACGCTGCTGCCCTCCACCTTGGATATGCAGAATAAGATCGGTGGCTAGATGGATGGATACTTTGCAGAAATTCACGTATCAGTGTGTGGTCTGGTACCAATTAATTGAAATAAATGAGGGATTACTATATGTTTGGAGAGTAATTACCTTGAAAAATACCTAGAAATTCCATTAAATAAAGACATCTTTACGTGGTTCCCCACCAAAACAAAATGCTTAAACAACTGTAAAAGTGCTAAATGTTGCAAAGTACGCTTTGTTTTTCCAAAGAAATATTTCAACTGCAATTTAGACTTCGCTCTCTTCCAGCACATTTGTAGATTGATGTTTATTTCATAGCTTTTAAACATGTACACTGATACCACAGACATCCCTCCAGCACTGTGCACCTGAAAAAAGGCAAAACACAAGTGATCTAACTGTTTAATGAAGTGAACAACATAAAATCCTTTAAGACAAGAACAATGGAGTTCAGTGGTGATTAACCACTTATTAGCTAGACTTTTATCTTTGGAGGACAGCTACTTCAAGGGGTTCACAGACTGTCAATTGCAATCACTGCCTAAAGGTAAATATATTTTATGTATGAATGTATTAAACATATAAATATAATACACAGCATATATTATTATGTGAAAAATAATAGAAATATAAAAAATATGTTTTATGTAATATGCAATTTATTACCAATATGAAAAAAAAGAAAACAATTGTATAATGACCTACCACTGGGTCTTTGGCAGTGACATGCGGTGAGGTTCATGGCTGGTACTCAATACAACGTTTGGAGTTTTTCTTATGTTAATACAGGTTACAGAAGATAAGAAAAAAAAAGAGAAAAGTTCACTTTGGTTAAAAATGTTTTCAAATACTTCTTGGTCCCATTATTAATTGAAAAACATTTGTGGGATTTTTAATGTAGCCTATATGAGGTGCATGCACCCTATCCTGCCTCTCCATGGAAAGATGGCAGGGACAAGCACCTTCCGGCTCACTGCAGGGCCCCTTGTATGATATTTCTGTGTATTATATTGTATGATTAGAAATAGTAATTATGTCACACTTACATTAACTCACATTAACACTGTTCTCTGTAGTGCAGTGCTGTGTATGGCTCCCCCCCAGGGGACGTTGCTGGCACCGTTCCTTTTCACTGCTGACGTCTCCCACCTGTCACCCTCCTGCCATCTTCAAACGTTCTCTGACTGCTCTGCCATAGTTGGACTCATCACAGAAGGGGATGACCGGTCGTACAGAGAACTAATTGAGGACTATGTGAACTGGTGCCAGCGAAACCACCTCCTAATAAATGCAAACAAGACTAAGGAACTGGTTGTGGACTTTTGTCGGCGCCCCCACACCTCTCCATCACCGGTGAACATCCAGGGAAGGGACATTGAGATGGTGACATCTTATAAGTACCTGGGTACATGTGGACTTGTGGCCACATGTTTTGGACACTCGGGTAAAGAGAGCAGCGGAGCTGTCAACCAATCACAACCTGGTGGTCAGTTGGTTCCGATGATGGGGGAGGATGCTGGTCAGACCTGGCACACCCAAACGCATTGTGAGGGTCTGCGGGGAATGTCTGGCAGAGTCCCCTGCCAGAAGGAGTTTCAACTCCCATCTCCAGGAGAGCTTTGACTATGTTTCGAGGGAGGCAGCGGACATTGAGTCCGAGTGAACCATGTTTCATGCTTTAAATGTCGATACAGCTGATTGGAGCTGTGGTCGTAGGGTTGGTGCCTGTCGTGACGATTATCCCAGAACCTGTTGGTGGACACCAGTGGTGAGGGATGCCGTCAAGATGAAGAAGGGTCTGTGGGACTCCGAAAGCAGCTGACAGGTACTGGCAGCCCAAGCGGTCTGCAGCCATCACTGAGGCAAAAACTCGGACATGGTTCAGAGAGGCCATTAAAGACTTGTGGATGGTTTCAAAGAAATTCTGGACCACCATCCGCCATCTCAGGAGGGTGAAGCAGTGCACAGTCAACACAGTGTATGGTGGGGACGGTGTACTGCTGACCTCGACTCGAAATGTTGTGGACCAGTGGAGGAAATACTTTGAAGACCTCCTCAATCCCACTAACATGTATTCCAACATGAAAGCAGTGCCTGGGGACTCGTGAGGCGGGCTTTCCTATCTCTGGCTCTGAGGTTACCCAGGTGGTCAAAAAGCTCCTTGGTGGAAAGGCCACAGGGGTGGATGGGAATCAGCAACTCCAAGTCCATGGTTCTTGCCCGGAAAAGGGTGGAGTGCCATCTCCAGGTCGGGGATGAGGTCCTGCCTCAAGTGGAGGAGTTTAAGTACCTCGGGGTCTTGTTCATGAGTGAGGGAAGGATGGAGACAAAGGACAAAATTGTATAAAATATCTAAATATTATATTAGATATATAAAATATAAGAAAAATAAGTAAATTCATTAATTAAAAATAAATAAATAATTATTAAGAACTACTATAAGAATTACAATTCACAAATCACACATGCAGACAAGTGACTGAAGTATCAATATTTTCATTTGATTATTGATTTTAGAGCACGTAGAGCTGGTAGCGGGAGTATCAATATTTCAATATCGATCCGCGCATCACTACTTAAAACTGATAATGACTGAACTGAGCCTATGACTGCTTTAATATATGCTCTGACCTGGTGATGATGAGCTGTGTTGTGGCTGACAAGTTCCAGGATGGCATCTGCCAAGACTGCTGATGACTGCTTCTGTCGGTCTGTCTTTTCCTTCCATGATTTGCTTCTCTTTACAAAGAAGTCATGTATTCTGCCCCTCTGTCTTTCATTCTCAACTGACCATATGAAAAAAAATAAGCCAACCGGCAACCTGAGTTAAGTATAGACATTAATGTCGTTGGAAGTTGATGCTGGTCATCTGCCGACGTGAAGAGATGTCACGTTAATGTGAGCTTGATACCCAGAGCTTGTAGCAAAACAATGTCCTATTGGAACACAAAAGTGACTTTACAGTGACTCATAAGGAAACCACCATTAAGGTTATGTCCACATGAATACGGATATTTTGACAACGCCTCGTATCTACGAGCAAACAGATGTTTTTCTCTTAAAAACTGAGCTATTTGGGCCAGAGTGGAGATTTAAAAAAACTCCAGCTTCAGCGTTTGTGTGTGAACTGGGAAAAAGGGAGCATTTTGGTTAGTGTCATGAGAAATGTGCAACTTTATCTAATGAATTTAAATCTCATTTAACAAAACTATGTAGTTACGAAAACAGACATGTATTATATCACTATACTGATGAGCAGAGGCGTTACAAGGTGGCTTCAGCATCTTGTCAGGAGGCCTTCCTGGGGAGGTGTTTAGGGCACATCCGACCGCTAGGAGGCCTTGGGGAAGACCCAGGACACGTTGGAGAGACCTATGTCTCTCAACTGGCTTGGGAACGCCCTCAGGATCTGCCAGGAGGATCTGGAGAAGGAAGTCTGGGCTTCCCTGCTTAGGCTACATATATGGATGGGTGTGTTATAATGCGTGACCTAGTCAGCGATTGTTTATTTTTCAGGATGCTGATGTGCTTGTGAATGTGTTTTTATGTGGACAGACATTTTTTTTTTTTAATTTTAATGAAGATGGAATTTTTTTTGACTGAGGGAAATGTGC
Source organism: Oostethus manadensis (assembly GCA_024372805.1). Lineage (NCBI taxonomy): Eukaryota > Metazoa > Chordata > Actinopteri > Syngnathiformes > Syngnathidae > Oostethus > Oostethus manadensis. The sequence goes on from QODF01000137.1 coordinate 143,913, forward strand.
GAAAATATTCACGTTAGTGTGGACATAAAGAGGACTTAACTGTCTTTATAGTTCTCTTTTTCTTCTTTACTGACGTCTTTGCCGTGTTCAGTTTCAAAACTGGCTCAAGGCACTTCAGGAAAGATGACGGTTGCTTCATATGTGCCTCTTCTGTGGTGATTCTTCTTCTTGTCCTAGTATAGTGGATTACAACTCCATATTTTACATAGCACCAACTACTGTACATGTGGGACTTGGCAATTAATAGGCGTCACGCATTTAAAAATGGCTATTTTTGACAAGATGAGCATGGGCCTTGATATGTCAATCATCTGGGGAGATCCAACCAAATTTCAGAGGGGTCCAGCGCTACCCTCCAAAGGCTACACTGCACTGACACCAGCCACAGTGACAGCGTTTTGGACATTTCCTTTAGGGATAATTTTAGGCCATATAGTCACATTTTTAACTCTTAAATCACAAAGTGTGAAGCAGGTCTATATTACATAAATAAATCACAAACCAAAACAAGTAAAGTACTAATAATTGTGGCTGTTCAAAAAGTGTGTACTTTGTATTTGTAATCCCAGGGTTTGCAACCATTTAAATATCTATGGTAAATAAATACTCTATACACAGCAAATATCATGTTTGTGTGTATGCATTGTATTGAGTATATATTACCCAACAACACTTTCAATGACAATTGTGACTAAAGATGGTGCCTTTTTAAAACGTGGGGATTACTATTTGTGCCCAGTAGGTGTGTCGTCGCTTGTTTTTTATCAGGCCATTTCACACTAGCTTGCATCCAATGAATATAATTCCACTTTATCATATACTTTATAGATAGTGGTCAATGATACGGTCGCACCTTTATAACGCCATATCTCTGCATTTGGCTCACACTATTTTTCTGAGCTTTTCCAATTTTAGTAGTGTTTATACGACTCTGACTTCAGCTAGGCTTGGAATACATTTAGATTAAATTCAGTCCATACAGATGATAGACAACATGACATTGCAGAGGTAAGACATTACAAAAGATGCTGTGCCTATACTGTACACAGCTACTCAGTCCATCTAAAAATGTTTAATAATGTATTAGTTGTAAATCTAATGCTCTGTAATGCCCTTTTATAAACAAGGTCAAGCTTTTCCATTCTTCATTGGAGAATTCCCAGGTAAAATCTATTATTTATTAAAAATTTGCTAGAGCTATGTACACATTCAAGCACATGAACCAACATCAAAGGTAAAAAGTTTTTGCAACGTTATTTACACAATGTTATTAGTGTCCTCAAGGCAAGACAGAGAGGCGGTCTACTAAGGGGAATTACGTTTACATCTTTTATAAATAAAAGAGTGTGGTCTTGAAATGATGGTCAAAGTATGGTGATTGAAATGATTGACTGGTCCAGTCTTTTAAGAAGAATTCCTCCAATGTTTGGGGCCCATTGACTCTGCAGGGCTATTACAAGGTTTTTGCTATTCTTTCAAGAATTATGTTTTGAGCAAACCATTTATTCCTGACAAAAGCATGTAGAACACACAACAAAGCCCTGCACGAGAAACTCTACTATAAAAGCCTTTTTAATTTAGGTTCCAAACCCAGCGTTGAGCTCTGCCATTATTAAAATATAGCTTTTGTCTTTACTTTGCAATTAAGATGTCTGGCACAACGATTAAATACATGTACTATATAAAAAAAAATGCCTAAAACTATCAGAAATATGAAAGTGCTGCAGCACACAAGCAGTTGTTTGTCACTTTATATGGACCTTTAGATTTATAGTTAAATAATTAATAGTTTCATTAGCATACCTTTTCACTGGGTTTGATATTTATAGTTGTTCCGTCCTGACTTTTAGCTACTACTAACAAAGATACGTGTATTGAAACAGAACATGTCAATGTGAGATCGTGTGCCTGTGATGACAGACCTACAGTTGACTTAATTTCTGCTCTACGCTTCTGGTTTTCATCACCATCACACAATAGCAACATATTGGACAGTATTGTATAAAAACTGACAAAATAGTGTTAATGGTGAATTAAACGATTCAATAATCCCAAGATCAAATGTCAATAAGGAGTGTGGGAATTTGCTGCGGGCTGTTTGCTTAAGCTTTAAAATCTCAGTTTTAATCAAATTTTGGGCATGTTAATGGTTTTCTCATAGATCATCTGTACAGGGTCATTATGTAATAGTCAATACAATCACTAAGCTCATTTCAGCTGGACATGCAAGCACCTCTTTGGAGCCCACAGTCCTATGATTCATTAATTCCTCGGAAATTAAATTCAGAGTTGCAATGTCCTTTTCCCTGTCTTCTAATCTAATAACTGTAATGACACACAATTCTAAATTCAATCAGATTTAATCTGGGGGGGATACAGATGCTCTCAAAAGGAGCAGATAAATGATCCCAGATGGTGAATTCTCTGACTGAGAAAAAGATCCTTTTTGTAGAAAGACCAAAAATATCTATCTGCTTTTGGAAGATGAATAATTACGTTTAGTGGCTCCATCAAGTACAATGACAGTTTGCGTCTTATAAATAAATGTACCAATGCGGTTATGAAATGGATGACTTTTATAATAATTTTAAAACGTTAATAAAAACATCTTATTTTGCTTTCACACAGTATCTGAAGGTAGAGTATGGTTGCATGAGAGTCCTATACTCTCCCTTGAGAATGACAGATACTGTAGAAGCTTGGGTAACAAATTAATTAACTAATCACAAAGAATGCAAGTGATAATGAACAGAAACATTGAAGGACAATCCAGGTACTGTTTTGGTTTGCATTATATATAATAAATTCAGAATTTTGGTCGCCAGTACTTTTAACAATTAAATTAAATAAAAATAAAATTTTTGTGTGTGAGAGAGAAAGACAACAAAGTGTCTTGCTAGCTACCTCACCCTCAATTTGAAACACTGATTAAACGTCAGTTGCTTGAGATGTATGTAGTGGCCGCTGTATGTTTATTACACATCCGTTATGCATGTTTAGGATAGCATTTTTGGAAAATAAAAAACTGTAAATGAGCACACACATTAAATTTTAAGTGTTTTTTATGCCACAGAACACGGCAGTCTCCTACTACTATTAATTTTTATCACAGGACTTGTCACCCAGCCTAGTTAGAAGAATGACAAGAATGAAGCTTTATTTCATTTCCATCAATAACTTACTGCTATACCTCCCGTTGCATGAAAAAGTAGAGCTACAGTTCACTCACGCCTTGTTGTTCTGCTGTCTTATTGTAAAACATACTGCTGTCACTATGCACTCTGCATGAATGTTTTATAGTCATTTGCAGGAAGTTATATAATAGCTGGAACTTATTTAAAATGTTCAGGATGGGTGATGCAGATGCGATAGGTGGTGTTCAATGTAGTTCCTAGGTTTAATGTTAGAATGAGCATTTATTTACACTGGAAATACTGCAATCTCTTTTTTTTAATCAGTTAATTGGTATCCAGACTGTGATATGTGAATTTCCGCAAAGTAGGATCCCTTATCCATTCCAGGGTGTACCCCGCCAATTTATAACTAAAATATTTTTGTAGTTAGAGCATTGAAAATATGTTTACAATCTTCGATGTATTTAACATTATTAGAGCCCCTTAGACATGAAAAACTGTAACACTCTTATAGTCATCTTTACATACGGGTTACCAAATACAGTAGACATAATAATGTAGAAAAAAAAAGCCATTTCAGACATAAACAAGAATTTTGTTCGTTGCTGTAAATGTGCTCCGGTGTAAGGGGAGTTGTGCGGCGGGAAGACGGTATGTTGTTCCGGCAATCAAGTCTGATGCTGGTCTCATCGAACATTATAGTAACATTACTGACTCCTAGTGACCAGTGGAGAATACTATATACTGTATCAACCCATCTTAAAATGCGTCTTCTGAGTAGATCCTTTATTTTAGTTCATTTATAATTTTAATTATTTATTAAGAAAAAAATACAAAATGTGTTTAAATATGCATATGTTTCGACAAATAATAGGCCGTATTCAACCACAAAACTGCATGATTTATTACTAGTACATTTTTGAAAAACCGTGATAGAGTGAAGCCATGAAATGTATAAATCAGAAAAATTCTGAAAAAACAAGTTTTGGCAAGATTGACAACCTTACTTAAAGCAAACAAATTTTTGTAAGCCGAAGCAAAAAAACAAAAAAAAAAAAAATCAGAAAGGTCTTTTTGTATCCCGGATTTTTTGTATACCGGGGTTCCACTGTACGTATGCTGGGTCTCAGAACAAATACTTAGGGCCTGTCCATACCAAAACGTTTTCAGGCTTTATTGTTGTGGTGTTTCATTCACACGGAAATGGCATTCTGAGTGCCCTGAAATGGCTTGAAGAGTGCAAAAAATAGCAATACCGCCATGTTATAGCGGTGCAACCGTCACATGACCAGAAGGGATTGGCAGTGTACTGCTGCTGAAAAGCCAACATAATATATGAATATTTTGACTGGCATGACTCCCAGTTGGCATTCTCCTGGTAATTTTTGGTCTTATACTCCAAAGTGGCTCGCAGATGTAAGTCCCCTTTGTTGTTAGTCCAGAAAAGACCAGCGCAAGACAATAGACCTTATGCACATGTTTTCTTTCTTCTTCTATACTTTTAATGTGTCACGTGGTTCTGTATGTGTGTCTGTAGTGCGACATGTAAGTGTGCATTATATATTCACCAATTTATCATGATAAACGAGGGATTAATGTACATTGTTTTTTGTTTTTGTTTTTTACTTTTTGACTATTTACTGAGTCAAAACGTGATATATATATATATATATATATATATATATATATGTATATGTATGCGTGTATATATATATTTTTTTTCCCAACCTGTTGCCACCCCCATGGGAGTGTTCCTGTGCGAACAGGGCCTTAGACGTACTGTTTTGAGTGTTCACATTGGTACAGAAATATCTAGTAAAGTGTCAGGACCAGAATTTTGCACTCAAAATGGTCAAAATGGAGAGTGGGAAAAGGAGGAGACAGCACTGCACTATCAAAATTCATACACTCAGGACCAGTGTACACATTATACTTATTGTGTACTGACAAAAGTGTACTGACAAAAGTCTTCCATTTGATACAGCAATAGAACTGTAGCAGAAATGTTTAATGCAGTGGCTGAGGCAACTGTGAATTGCTTGGCTGTTATTTAATTTGTAGGGTTTTTTTTGTTAATTTGTAAATACATGCTGACTATGTGGCTTTATATTTTCACTAACTAAATATGTGACAGCATAATTACTCCAGTGATCAATATGTGTAAACTGTGAACAGGTTATTTAATCCTGATGTGACAGTTATTGCCTTGTTTATGCTGAAACAACCACATAAGGGGACAGAAGCATTCAATTACTCCCCAGGAACAACAGCAGAGAGACTTTAACAGTTAAGTTGACTTAACTACCGAACACCCAATCGTTCAACATATTATGATGAACTGGTTATTATATCACTTCAGCTCAGAAGACAGTGGAGATGATCGTGGACTTCAGGAAAGTCAAAGCCCCCCTGCCCCCCTTCGTCTTGACAGACTCCCCCATCACAACTGTGGACTCCTTCCGCTTCCTGGGCACTAACATCACCCACGACCTCAAGTGGGAGCAGACCATCAGCTCCCTCATCAAAAAGGCTCAGCAGAGGATGTACTTCCTGAGGCAGCTGAGGAAAGCCAAGCTGCCTGTCCAGACGATGGTGCAATTCTACACGGCCATTATTGAGTCCATCCTCACCTCCTCCATCACAGTGTGGTTCGCTGGGGCCACTGCCAGGGACAAACAAAGACTGCAGCGCATCGTGCGCTCCGCCGAGAAAGTGATCGGCTGCAGCCTTCCATCTCTCCAGGACCTGTACGTCTCCAGAACTCGGGGGCGAGCAGGCCGGATACTTGCTGACCCTTCCCACCCTGGACATGGACTATTTGAGCCACTCCCCTCTGGCAGAAGGTTACGGTCCATTCGGACCAGAACCTCTCGCCACAAGAACAGTTTCTTTCCTGCTGCTGTTGAACTCATGAACACTTTATAACATTTGCACTATGCTCACTTTATAACCAGTATTTTTGGCACCTTATAATACCTGCACTAAAAACACTCTCATGCCTTTACTTATCAGTGATTTCAACTTTTTACTCAGGGTTCTATGTTTAGTTGGTTCTATGTTTATTTAATGCTCTATGTTTACTTAGAATTCTACGTTGCACTGAGTCGCCAAAGAAAGTTCCTAGTTTGTGAATTGTTCACTTACAATGGCAATAAAGTTTTTCTGATTTCGGACTTATTTTTGTATGCACCATGACTGATCTGTCTAATGCCTCTGATAGGTTTTGTGCATATTTGTGTTTCTGTGCAGCTTATTTTGGATCTTGTTGAATGTAATGTAATAGCAGTACTTGAGTGAGTATTTTGTTCTCTTATGAAATTTTGTTACAAGGAAGAACCCTGGATGTTCAACATTGTACCTCATTGCAAATAGGATGTGAAAAAAGAAATGTTACTCTACATAGAGATGGCCTAGGCCAGGGGTCGTGAACGTAACGTTTGGGGTTGCAACACAATACAAGCTGCACACGGACTACTTTACATTGAATTAAAGTGTAATTTCTTCAGTGTTGTCTCAAGAAAAAGGCTATGGATCTATTGATCTATCTAAAATAACTGAATCTACTGCTTTTTTCAAGATTTGGACAAACTTGAAAGACTTCAAAAGGGCATCAATGTGGCCTTACAATGGACTCTTAGTTCCTATACTGTAAGTCTCTCACTCTATTCATCAGTCGTGTGTGTGGGGACGCTGAGGCGCTGTCCAAGGTACTGCACCCAGCCCCTCCCCTGCAGCAGGCGTCACGTGACGCGGTCTGTCTGTGGAAGCTGGCAGTCCGTGGACGAGCTGAACGGGGGAAGCAACACACCGCTCCTCTCTCCACGTCCACTTCAACTGGATTCTCATTCCTGTGCTCTTCTGCTGGAAGCTCCGTGCAATCTTTTTCCTAATTCAATGTGTTGTTTTACGTTTTTTAAAAGTGAGGACCGAGTGGGAGGACGTACGTTGAAGGTAAATGTCACCTCCTGTATTACTAAGACTTTAGAGTGAAAGCAAACCGTCTCCTCTCCCGTTTTTCCAGTGCACATACTGATGGATGTGAGAGATTTCAGAATGTGATTTGAGGTGTAGTGTACCGCTCATGTTCCTTTTGCACCAACTATTTAGGGTCCCGTACAAGTGCACAAACGGAAAAGGTAGGCGTTCACAGAGCAACATTTTAATTCTCACAGTTGCGTATCCTTACATTTGTTTAAAAATAGGTACATCTGGTACAACATGTAAAGGAATGAGACGTTCGAAAGCGGAAAATTCCGTCGCTTTGGCGGAAAAAATCGCGCATGGTGAGCCCTGAACTGTTGTTTTTAGCCACTTATTTGAAACATTTCACTACAGCGTCCATGTACGTGCACGCAATACTTTAGATGCATCGTTCCTCATAAACTGTGGTAAACAAACCGACCTTTGTGAAGCAAATGACGCACTTTTGTTGTACCCCCCACCTCAAAATGAACTGGCCAGACATTTATACAAATATGTTTTGTTTGTTTGTTGGTATTAATTGAAGGGGTGCAGAAGTTATGTCACGTTATAGCAAGTATAATTGCTGAGTATTCAGTACATGTGCATATTCAATTATTTGTATTATTTTGTATTGTACATGTATTGTGTAAATATCCCTAATGATCATATGTCATGCACTGTACTTGCTGCACCAAAGTGCATGGATGTGCGTCTGTTGAAATGGTCATTTTTTTATAAATTGTGTGTGATTGATGAGATGTAGTGTCACGGAGTCCGAATACCAAGAAAATAAATTTAACTGAATGCAGGTTGATACATCACAACAAATTACAGCAATCCCCAGACACCATGTAAATATGACCCCTAGTGGCTGTCAGCAGTAAAGAGTGACGTCAGTGTGATATGATTCAGTGCTTTGTAAAAGGTTTAAAGGTTAATCTGTTCCAGGGTCAAACTATTACCATCATAGACCCCTTTTGTAACTGTAGAGGTAACATTCTTACTTGTTGTTTAAGTTAATTAACCACTCTACAGTGCATTAAATGTAGATACAAATATTTAATTGTGATTAATCACATTTTATTAATAGTTATCTCAGAATTAATAACAGTTTAACTTTTTATCTATGATAAGTAGGGATGTAAATGTCTTTGTGGTAAACTATTCAATAGGCATCTAGATACAAGGGTTAATATTAGATATATACATATATATATATATATATAACGATACAGTGTACAAAGGATACGATTCAACGGTTACATTTAATAACGGTTTCATTTAAAGTGGAATTTAAAGTTGTTTAAAGTGGAATTTAGTGGAATTTACTGTATACTGTATTTTCATACATGTCACAGATCACATCATATTTCAAAGCATGCTATGAGGCGGCGCTCCCCAACTACCTGGGCGTGGGAAACTTTCAGGCACAATGATAAAAAGAACACATAAAAAAATAAAATAATTTGTGAATAACTACATCATGTTTTGTATAAAGGGATATCAAGTTTGGAAATATGGGTCATACATTTATTTAAAAAATAATATACATTTAGAAATCCCACAGTTTTTGCATGTTTAACAAGAATGGCAACGTATCCCACTTTGTTCAACAGTCCTTGAATGCACCTTTTATATTTCTTCCACTCTGCACTGATAGACTACAACACTGTATTTTCCCCTTTTTTGCAACTCATATTTGGTCCCAAATGCTAAAGCTTAGTGGGAATGGAATAAAAGTAAGATTTGATGACCTTATTGAGTGCTAATGTGCATATTTGTGTGGTGGACCTCTCTGAAAAACAAACTCATTCATTTCCTATGCCGCTTATCTTCATTAGATTCGCGGGTATGCTGGAGCCTATCCCAGCTGGCTTTGGGCGAGAGGCAGGGTACACCCTGGACTAGTCGCCAGTCAATCGTAGGGCACATATAGACAAACAACCATTCACACTCATGGACAATTTAGAGTGGCCAATTAACCTAACATGCATGTTTTTGGAATGTGGAAGGAAACGGGAGTACCCGCAGAAAACCCACACACGCACGGGGATAACATGCAAACTCTACACAGAGACACCCAACAGAGATTCGAACCCAGGGTTTTCCAGATCTACTGACTGTGTGGCCAATGTGCTAACCACTCGATCACCGTGCGGCCCTGAAAAACAAACTTCAAATCTTTATTCATGTTGTGCTTCTAATTTGATGTTGTTCCTGCCTTACACAACACATAATGAATAAGATAAATTAGATTGCTATAATGTACATAATATTTTGCGGAAGTGTTGAAAATCTTTCTTGGTGACTAGCTAGTGCACTGCTAACGCTATTTACGTCCATTCTCATCTTCAGCCATTGCCAGATTGACACAAGCCCCCAAATAGTTGTCTTAGGCTATGCCCGCCGGTAACTACCAGCTTGTCATCCAAATTTTAGCTCGCAGTTCAAAGCAAATAATGAGCCAAGACATGGCTCTCACCTAAGAAACATTTGTTAATTGAAACACTCGTATGCTATGGTACCACTGCCATTAAAACAATACTGCCATTAAAGGAATCTACTGAACCTTGACAGCCCTAATACATTGAAATGAAAGTGTTGAAAAGTGACCTGTCCAGAAATACAGAATGAATAAATCCATGGAAGTGCAGCATGCTTATATGCTTTCATTCAATTGTGAAATGCAGTTAACCCATAGCCAAGACAGAGAATTGTATATAGCGCTCCAATGTCACATTTTATTCCATTTTCCATTTTAGTGTCATCATCGCACTTTACCTCTTTGCCATCACATGTACCTTTCTGTGGTGGCTTCACAAGAAAAAGCAAAACACACCAAATCATTTATCTCAGATGCCATCAGTTGGCAGAATATATTGTATGCACACAGAGAACTTCAATCAAACCTAAACTGGGCCTATTTAACTTTTCATCAAGGAACTCTACTTAGTCAGTTATCTGAACTCTCACAAGCATAGATGGGGTGCTCTAATTTTTTCATGACGTATTTTTTGTTGTGTAATTTAACTCGTCTACTCCTGAACTGCTGCATACAAAACGGTGATTTCTTTTTTTCAAAATATGCATCACTGTGTTGCTTCTGCTATTTTTTCTGACAAATACCCCACACGGCGGTGATGTTATTAAACCCCTACCTTTGACCCTAGAAATCAGATTTCTCATTGAATTTTAGAAAACACCCATTGTAACTTCTGGGTGTTTGGTTGAACAAACAACAAAATGTGGTACAAATCTTTAGTAGACTGAGGAGCACATGTCTGAACAACCCGGAGGTAGAACTGTAAATGTAATTTACAGTCATGCAACTTGGTGGTGTGGCCTCTGAAGAATTTTACAACTTTAGAAGTACAGTTATCCCTCACCACTTAGGGCTTCAAATGCTCTGGTTTCTTTGTGGCTCGAGTCAATAAATAAATCACGCTGTTTGATGGTATTCAAGCATGAAAATGACCAAATAAACTAAAATACAACTATAAGGTGCACTCAAATACACTATGAGGATATGTAGTATTCTACACTAGTCACTAGTTGTCAGTAATGTTACTGACACGCTAGCTGTAGACTTGATTGCAGGAACAACTGGCTTTTATTGCAGGTTTGAAGTATCTCAAAACAGGCACAATAATCCCTAACATGGGCTACTATCCGCCTCTCGCCCAAAGACAGCTAGGATAAGCTCCAGCAACCCCTGCGACCCTAATGAGGATAAGTGGCATAGAAAATGGACGGATGGATGGTTGGATGGATGGGGTACTGTTGTGGGTGTGACCCGCTCCAAGATATAATTTAACTCTGAACCCTACGTTGCTTCCTGTCTGCTTCCATTCAGCTCCCCTAAAGCCAGAACACATTTACAGCAACACACATGAACTGTCTTAGCTTCTTTCAGTCAATTCTAATTTATGTCTTAAATGGCTTATTTTTTGTTTTTATGTCTAATGTCTTGGGTTATATGATTGTAAAGGAGTGATATTTCATGTCTAGATAGCTCTAATAATGTTAAAACCTTATTCAAAAAAATATTTAATTTGATGAATAATAAATATGAAATCCTACTTATTGTACATTTAATTCAGGGTGGGGTCTGGAACCAATTAACCTTAATGAACAGCAAATTACTGATTATAGAATGTTCTTTGTTTATGCACCTCTGATGTTTCAGGGAGATGTTAATAAAATGGTTCAAGTGAAAGGCTGATTTGGTATTGAAATTGTGTTTCTTTTGCAGAGAACTTGAAGAGTGTCCGGACAGACAGACTGCCTCTTCTGCTGAGTTCATCAAGCCAGTTTGTCTCCATATGGCTTATTTTCACTTTTTTAGAGAGGATGCAGGATAAAAAGCCCACAGCAAGGTTTCCAGTTACCAGCCAAAACAATGTCTAACATGGTTAAACCCTAACCATGTTGCATGAACATGAAGATTGAGGCTGCAGTGTCAACTCATGTGAAACTGTGCATTGGTTAACCGGCATCAGGAGGAGCTCTTCCGTGCTCACAAACAATTTCTGTGTTTGAATCCCTTTTCAGTTTTTCACTTTCCTGAGCCATGGCAGAGAGGACCTTGAAACAGTTTAGACTGTGGCACAAACAGCCTAGGCAGTATTAATAATTTTTCCTGAGGCTATAAGTGCTGACTGTTTTTAGTCCGTTAAAAACCAAAGATAATTTTTTTGTCCTAGAATGAGACACTTAATTACATTTGCATCTTTGTCACAGTCAAACCATTTTACATCTTGCTTCAACAAAAAGGTCCTATAAATAAATTCTGCCTTCCACATAAATTAGTGTTCTCACAATGTTTTTACAAAAGCATCACAGTGCCCATTTGATTTGGGTCGGCCTGCTCATTTGTGGCTGTGTAGAACTTGGCGCTTGTCTGGAGTTTACAGGTGCAGAGGGACAGTGGGCACGATTCCCAGTTTGGAACGCGTGCTGCGAAAGTGAAATGAGTTTCAACATGAAAACAAAGAGCTCCCATGGGCTGCTGGTTTACTTTGACGATGAGGGATTTTGCGACTTTCTGGAACTCTTCATACTCAACGGGAAACTTAGTCTTCGTTTTTCCATCTTCTGCGCTGAGCCCGCCTCACTCGTGTCCAACACGGCAGTCAACGACAGCCAGTGGCACACCGTCACCATAAGGAGAAACTTTAAGAACACAACCCTGATAGTGGACAATGAGATCAAATGGGTGGAGGTGAAATCCAAAAGACGGGATATGACCGTTTTTAGCCATTTGTTTGTCGGTGGGATCCCGCCGGAGTTACGGTCGGTGGCGTTACGCCTTACATCAGCTGCCATCAGGGATCAGCCGCCTGTCACCGGTTGGATAACGGACGTAAAGGTCAACAACACAGCATCTGTCATGGTGGACGGTGCAGGGCTCTCAAAAGACCTGTGTGGTGCAGCCAACATCTGTTTAAATGGCGGAGTGTGCAGTTTAATCAACAACAGCCCCATATGTGACTGCTCTGAGACTGGATTCCAAGGAACGGACTGCAGTGAAGGTAAGATGTGCATGCACTTTCATGGTACAAAATAGCCAAATGTAGCCAAATTCGGAGTCATTCAAATTTCCTATTGCAAAGAGTAGCCCTTCAAAAGTGATACATCCCTTTCCTCTATTTAGTGTAGGCCATTTATTTGTTCCAGTCTTGGGATGTATAACATTAATCTGCTGTTGTTTGGAATGAGCGATTCTCCTGCAAGGCCTCATTAGGAAAACATGCAGGTGCTCGCCATCCCCAAAGGTGTTTGCACATTCCTATCAAACAGGTCCGTCGGGATGGGTTGACCTATGAATCTATCCCTCCAGTGGCCTGCATAAAAAGTAAGATCCACAAATTAGAGGGAGCAAACGTATTAAATAAATGTATTATGTTATATATAACATAAGAAACATAGGAGAACAGAATCACGCAAACTAATGCTGAAGGCTGTCATGATGATGTGGTGTGCGTGAGAACAATGTGACTTGGGTAACGTATGTTTCAAGGGCTAAAACAACTGATTAGCGTCAACATGTGTTGAAGGCTTGGAGACAATTACATGGTTGCATAATGTACTGTAATTACAGTCTTTGTATGTCGGTCATTTATAGTTTCAGGTGAAGCAAAAAATATTATACTATTCAGTGCATACAAATGATAATTCAGAGGAGATTTGGAAGTTGTATGTTGTTTATTTTATTTGTATTTGTTATGTATATTTTATCATTTAAAGGAGAATCAAACATTCACACTAATGCCCCCCGCACAATTAAGCCATATTATTATTTCACTCTTAGTTCATAATAAAAACTGAATTTATAAATAGAGTCTCAATAGATTCCAACTCATCAACAAAAAAAAAAAAAAACATCCAGAGGTCCTTAATAGGCAGACTTTGTTCCGGATCAGGATGTTGATGACTTTCTATCCGGATCCCACACATTTTTTTTCACAAACACTTACAGTATTTTTTGGTAGTCTCATTTCAACTTTTAACAGCTTCTCCAATCATTGTATATTGTTTATTTATTTTTGTTTACAAAAACAGATATGCACACAGGAACTCGACAAACCAATCACAAACTCTATATGTAAGTGATTTTTTTTAATAGGAGCTTTGGGTTCATTTGTTGGTTTTAGTTCAGATTAATGATATCTGGAATATTTTTGCAGACATGATCTATCAAGAAAGAATATAGCCAGCATAGCTTTTTGTGTTTCTTTAATATTTATTCATTTTTTACTGTTTATTACTTAAATTTACTTTTAGAAAATTTTAAGTTACTTATTTAAAATCAACTTGTTTTATTGTATTTTTATTTAAAATTTAAAAAAGAGATATTTTACTTGATTCTTCAAGAAATGTATTATTAGTCAAAATGTTTTTATCAGTCAAAAATAGGAAATATATATAGAAAGTATATATAGGAAATATATATAGGAAATTATAGGATAAAATATATAGGAAATTCTATATATATTTATTATGCACTCTCTAGGAACAAATATTTACGGCATGCTACCCATTAAGATGTTCTAGTTAAAATAAAAACTTACCTGGACATAGAATTGTAAATGAGCACTTTTGCCTGCTGTATAGTAGGAAAATGTTCAACTTTTTCCACATTGCTTCAGTTATTAGTGCTAAATATTGGACTTTTTCTAAAAGATGATTAAAGATAAACTGTATAAGCCATGATAGTGTTGATGCCATGGCATCGCCAGAAGCTTCCAATAAGATTGTTCTGGTGGTAAGTCTAACCTGAACATTACTTCTAAGGGACATATTTGCATAGTAGCCTATCTACAGGTTATAGTCTTCAATTCACTAAGGGTTGTATTTTACCCACATGGTCACATTGGACATATCTAATGTTTATTTAATTTCCTATAAACCCTTCGGAGCATGTAATCTTTTATTAATAGTGAGCTCATTAGGTCAGCATTGGTTGACGCACTACTGCCTAAGATGTTCTCACTGGATTGCCGATAGTTATTGAGGTATATTCAACTAATTAAAATGTCGTCTATGTAGTGAGCATGTTTGATTTCCCGCTGGCTTCATGTTTTTTTGATTGGCCTACAACGACATGAGTGAACCTTGTGAACTGGGATAATGAATTTATTATGGTGCAGTTCATCAGCTGGCTTTAAAGGACAAAATGGACTTGAGTTTTAAATGAGTGGATATTATACTGTGTTTTTTTGCGTTACCTTGCTGTGTTATCCTAGCCCTAATAGTGCAGGTGGGTCTTGACGTTCCGAGCTTTGTCATTTTCTGGTTACATATGCAGTCTCATAAATTCATTTAAAACTTAATTGTGGTTCGTATACACAAGATCCTCTCGAGCACAAGTACAGTACAATAATGCATTATATGCATCATCTATCATTAAGAATAAAGATAATGAGGACGTTGTAGGTTATTGCAAAAACAAAACAGGCCAAAAAAGAATGCCAGAACAACATCAGCAAACTCAACCGTCCTTTCTACACAGAATCATCCTTCTCCTCCCACGCGGCCACACACAGTCACACAGACACACATCCGTTTAAAGACAACAGTGTAGTAATATTGAGATGGAAAGGTTGATAGTGCTTTCACTCTTATGTTTTACTACCGTGTCATGTAATTCTTGTATTAAATGTTTTATTTCTGAATTTGATGTCATTTGTGTTCTGTGAGTGATTTAGGTGGCAATTAATTTAGGTATAAGGATCAGATTTGCACCAAAACCTGACTTGTATCGCAGTCTAGAAACAGAATTTGTATGTAACCCAAAGACCAGATTTTTTCCTACATACAGTATATGGTGCAGAGAAATACTGTAACATTTCACCTCCTGTTATGTTATTTTTCTGCACAAACTATTTCTGGCTTTCGCCCTGGGAATTGGAAGTATCGAAGGAAGAAGTCTTGGTGCTTTGCAGTCATTTTGAATCGCAAGTTTAATATCTGACAGAGACAGTTGGAAATAATTTCAAGCCACAGACACAACATTATTCAAGCAAAGAAGCCACCAGTGTTTGCTTACACGCTTCACGATGTGAAGGTCATCATTTATGTGCCAGTAAATATCTTTGTTGTATGGGAGACCAAAGGCCTTTATACATCAATTTTTATATCCATATATATATATAATTTTTATATTGCTACATATATATAATTAATATCATAATACGGGGACGGGCCGCACGGTGGCTGAGTGGTTAGCACATTGGCCACACAGTCAGGAGATCTGGAAGACCTGGGTTCAAATCTCCGTTGGGCATCTCTGTGTGGAGTTTGCATGTTCTCCCCGTGCGTGTGTGGGTTTTCTCCGGGTACTCCGGTTTCCTCCCACATTCCAAAAACATGCATGTTAG